>FR989990.1:18256865-18319365 GCA_905404265.1 Fabriciana adippe | reverse complement strand
CTAACCTAACCTAACCTAACCTAACCTAACCTAACCTAACCTAACCTAACCTAACCTAACCTAACCTAACCTAACCTAACCTAACCTAACCTAACCTAACCTAACCTAACCTAACCTAACCTAACCTAACCTCACCTAACCTAACCTAACCTAACCTAACCTAACCTAACCTAACCTAACCTAACCTAACCTAACCTAACCTAACCTAACCTAACCTAACCTAACCTAACCTAACCTAACCTAACCTAACCTAACCTAACCTAACCTAACCTAACCTAACCTAACCTAACCTAACCTAACCTAACCTAACCTAACCTAACCTAACCTAACCTAACCTAACCTAACCTAACCTAACCTAACCTAACCTAACCTAACCTAACCTAACCTAACCTAACCTAACCTAACCTAACCTAACCTAACCTAACCTAACCTAACCTAACCTAACCTAACCTAACCTAACCTAACCTAACCTAACCTAACCTAACCTAACCTAACCTAACCTAACCTAACCTAACCTAACCTAACCTAACCTAACCTAACCTAACCTAACCTAACCTAACCTAACCTAACCTAACCTAACCTAACCTAACCTAACCTAACCTAACCTAACCTAACCTAACCTAACCTAACCTAACCTAACCTAACCTAACCTAACCTAACCTAACCTAACCTAACCTAACCTAACCTAACCTAACCTAACCTAACCTAACCTAACCTAACCTAACCTAACCTAACCTAACCTAACCTAACCTAACCTAACCTAACCTAACCTAACCTAACCTAACCTAACCTAACCTAACCTAACCTAACCTAACCTAACCTAACCTAACCTAACCTAACCTAACCTAACCTAACCTAACCTAACCTAACCTAACCTAACCTAACCTAACCTAACCTAACCTAACCTAACCTAACCTAACCTAACCTAACCTAACCTAACCTAACCTAACCTAACCTAACCTAACCTAACCTAACCTAACCTAACCTAACCTAACCTAACCTAACCTAACCTAACCTAACCTAACCTAACCTAACCTAACCTAACCTAACCTAACCTAACCTAACCTAACCTAACCTAACCTAACCTAACCTAACCTAACCTAACCTAACCTAACCTAACCTAACCTAACCTAACCTAACCTAACCTAACCTAACCTAACCTAACCTAACCTAACCTAACCTAACCTAACCTAACCTAACCTAACCTAACCTAACCTAACCTAACCTAACCTAACCTCACCTAACCTAACCTAACCTAACCTAACCTAACCTAACCTAACCTAACCTAACCTAACCTAACCTAACCTAACCTAACCTAACCTAACCTAACCTAACCTAACCTAACCTAACCTAACCTAACCTAACCTAACCTAACCTAACCTAACCTAACCTAACCTAACCTAACCTAACCTAACCTAACCTAACCTAACCTAACCTAACCTAACCTAACCTAACCTAACCTAACCTAACCTAACCTAACCTAACCTAACCTAACCTAACCTAACCTAACCTAACCTAACCTAACCTAACCTAACCTAACCTAACCTAACCTAACCTAACCTAACCTAACCTAACCTAACCTAACCTAACCTAATCTAACCTAACCTAACCTAACCTAACCTAACCTAACCTAACCTAACCTAACCTAACCTAACCTAACCTAACCTAACCTAACCTAACCTAACCTAACCTAACCTAACCTAACCTAACCTAACCTAACCTAACCTAACCTAACCTAACCTAACCTAACCTAACCTAACCTAACCTAACCTAACCTAACCTAACCTAACCTAACCTAACCTAACCTAACCTAACCTAACCTAACCTAACCTAACCTAACCTAACCTAACCTAACCTAACCTAACCTAACCTAACCTAACCTAACCTAACCTAACCTAACCTAACCTAACCTAACCTAACCTAACCTAACCTAACCTAACCTAACCTAACCTAACCTAACCTAACCTAACCTAACCTAACCTAACCTAACCTAACCTAACCTAACCTAACCTAACCTAACCTAACCTAACCTAACCTAACCTAACCTAACCTAACCTAACCTAACCTAACCTAACCTAACCTAACCTAACCTAACCTAACCTAACCTAACCTAACCTAACCTAACCTAACCTAACCTAACCTAACCTAACCTAACCTAACCTAACCTAACCTAACCTAACCTAACCTAACCTAACCTAACCTAACCTAACCTAACCTAACCTAACCTAACCTAACCTAACCTAACCTAACCTAACCTAACCTAACCTAACCTAACCTAACCTAACCTAACCTAACCTAACCTAACCTAACCTAACCTAACCTAACCTAACCTAACCTAACCTAACCTAACCTAACCTAACCTAACCTAACCTAACCTAACCTAACCTAACCTAACCTAACCTAACCTAACCTAACCTAACCTAACCTAACCTAACCTAACCTAACCTAACCTAACCTAACCTAACCTAACCTAACCTAACCTAACCTAACCTCACCTAACCTAACCTAACCTAACCTAACCTAACCTAACCTAACCTAACCTAACCTAACCTAACCTAACCTAACCTAACCTAACCTAACCTAACCTAACCTAACCTAACCTAACCTAACCTAACCTAACCTAACCTAACCTAACCTAACCTAACCTAACCTAACCTAACCTAACCTAACCTAACCTAACCTAACCTAACCTAACCTAACCTAACCTAACCTAACCTAACCTAACCTAACCTAACCTAACCTAACCTAACCTAACCTAACCTAACCTAACCTAACCTAACCTAACCTAACCTAACCTAACCTAACCTAACCTAACCTAACCTAACCTAACCTAACCTAACCTAACCTAACCTAACCTAACCTAACCTAACCTAACCTAACCTAACCTAACCTAACCTAACCTAACCTAACCTAACCTAACCTAACCTAACCTAACCTAACCTAACCTAACCTAACCTAACCTAACCTAACCTAACCTAACCTAACCTAACCTAACCTAACCTAACCTAACCTAACCTAACCTAACCTAACCTAACCTAACCTAACCTAACCTAACCTAACCTAACCTAACCTAACCTAACCTAACCTAACCTAACCTAACCTAACCTAACCTAACCTAACCTAACCTAACCTAACCTAACCTAACCTAACCTAACCTAACCTAACCTAACCTAACCTAACCTAACCTAACCTAACCTAACCTAACCTAACCTAACCTAACCTAACCTAACCTAACCTAACCTAACCTAACCTAACCTAACCTAACCTAACCTAACCTAACCTAACCTAACCTAACCTAACCTAACCTAACCTAACCTAACCTAACCTAACCTAACCTAACCTAACCTAACCTAACCTAACCTAACCTAACCTAACCTAACCTAACCTAACCTAACCTAACCTAACCTAACCTAACCTAACCTAACCTAACCTAACCTAACCTAACCTAACCTAACCTAACCTAACCTAACCTAACCTAACCTAACCTAACCTAACCTAACCTAACCTAACCTAACCTAACCTAACCTAACCTAACCTAACCTAACCTAACCTAACCTAACCTAACCTAACCTAACCTAACCTAACCTAACCTAACCTAACCTAACCTAACCTAACCTAACCTAACCTAACCTAACCTAACCTAACCTAACCTAACCTAACCTAACCTAACCTAACCTAACCTAACCTAACCTAACCTAACCTAACCTAACCTAACCTAACCTAACCTAACCTAACCTAACCTAACCTAACCTAACCTAACCTAACCTAACCTAACCTAACCTAACCTAACCTAACCTAACCTAACCTAACCTAACCTAACCTAACCTAACCTAACCTAACCTAACCTAACCTAACCTAACCTAACCTAACCTAACCTAACCTAACCTAACCTAACCTAACCTAACCTAACCTAACCTAACCTAACCTCACCTAACCTAACCTAACCTAACCTAACCTAACCTAACCTAACCTAACCTAACCTAACCTAACCTAACCTAACCTAACCTAACCTAACCTAACCTAACCTAACCTAACCTAACCTAACCTAACCTAACCTAACCTAACCTAACCTAACCTAACCTAACCTAACCTAACCTAACCTAACCTAACCTAACCTAACCTAACCTAACCTAACCTAACCTAACCTAACCTAACCTAACCTAACCTAACCTAACCTAACCTAACCTAACCTAACCTAACCTAACCTAACCTAACCTAACCTAACCTAACCTAACCTAACCTAACCTAACCTAACCTAACCTAACCTAACCTAACCTAACCTAACCTAACCTAACCTAACCTAACCTAACCTAACCTAACCTAACCTAACCTAACCTAACCTAACCTAACCTAACCTAACCTAACCTAACCTAACCTAACCTAACCTAACCTAACCTAACCTAACCTAACCTAACCTAACCTAACCTAACCTAACCTAACCTAACCTAACCTAACCTAACCTAACCTAACCTAACCTAACCTAACCTAACCTAACCTAACCTAACCTAACCTAACCTAACCTAACCTAACCTAACCTAACCTAACCTAACCTAACCTAACCTAACCTAACCTAACCTAACCTAACCTAACCTAACCTAACCTAACCTAACCTAACCTAACCTAACCTAACCTAACCTAACCTAACCTAACCTAACCTAACCTAACCTAACCTAACCTAACCTAACCTAACCTAACCTAACCTAACCTAACCTAACCTAACCTAACCTAACCTAACCTAACCTAACCTAACCTAACCTAACCTAACCTAACCTAACCTAACCTAACCTAACCTAACCTAACCTAACCTAACCTAACCTAACCTAACCTAACCTAACCTAACCTAACCTAACCTAACCTAACCTAACCTAACCTAACCTAACCTAACCTAACCTAACCTAACCTAACCTAACCTAACCTAACCTAACCTAACCTAACCTAACCTAACCTTTTTTTTTTTTTTTTTTTTTTTTTTTTTTTTTTTTTTTTTTTTTTGTTGACGCTGGGGAAACCCATCATGGGGACCTTACCGGCCGTCAATGGGTAAGGTACTGTGAGACTCCTACTCACTAAAACCCACAGCGGAATCCGTCGCCGCAGTGCAATGGGGCGTTGCAGGATCGCTTGCGCACACACTACAACACCCCTGCGGTCGGCCCGTACCTCGCGGGCCATCCTCGCCTAAATCAGGATGCCCTCGATTCTCAGAGCATCCCGACCGCCCCGATGACGTGCAGGGGAGTCAACGAGAGACCCCCCCGCAGTAGCTCCTCTAGGGTGGCGGGAGAAGATGCGCATACCGGCGCCTCCTCTCCCCCAGCCGACGGCGACGAAGAGGGTCTGCTAAGGCGTTAGCCTCGCGTTCCCTCTCCGCCGTCTCCTTCAGTGAGATGACGGCCTCGCTGAAGGAGACCATCGCCGACCAGGACCTCGCGTCGCGCAGCATGGCCCCCACCACACTGCACAACGAAAGGTCTCCACCCACTACCGCCATCAGGGCATGGCGCTGGGGAGCCCAAGCGGCGCATTCCACGAGAGTGTGGTACGCGGTGTCCGAGGACGCACCACACTCGTGGCATACGGGCAACGGTTCCCGACGCGCAACCCGAAACAGATACCTACCAAAGCACCCGTGCCCGGTAAGCATCTGTGTCAGCCTGAACGTCAGGACTCCGTGTGGCCTCCTGACCCAGCGAGACAAGTGCGGACGAACCGCACTCACCGTCGCCAGGCCAGCCGCTGGATTCCCCAGTCCTTCCCACCAGCGCCGGATCAGGGCCTCGTCTGCTAGGCGCCTGATCCGAGCGACTCCCTCCCGCGCTGGACGTTCCCCGCGCGCACGCTCACTCGCCCGAAACTGGTACACTTCGGCGAGCACCTCCGCCTGGAGTTCCCAGGGCGGATCGCCCGCCAGAAGCGTCGCCGCCGTAAAGGACACCGTACGGTACCCCCGTATCGCCCTCACCGCCAGGACCCGCTGCGCCTTGCGCAATTGGGCCCTGTTTGACGCGGAGAGGGCGTCGATCCAAACAGGAGCACCGTACAGTGCCATGGACCTCACTATGCCGGCATAGAGCCGCCGGCAAGGAGATCCAGGGCCCCCGACATTCGGCAGAAGCCTGCCGAGGGCCGAGGCGGCGCTCATCAGTCTCGGGGTGAGCTGGGCGAAGTGGACACGAAACGTCCAGCGACCGTCCAGGGTCAGGCCCAAGTATTTCATTTGGGCCCGAACCTCCACCATCCTACCCTGGACGCGCAGACAGGCGTTGCGGGGGGCACCCCTCCGTGGGCCGTGGAAAAGGAGGGCCTCCGTTTTTGCCACAGAGACCCTCAGGCCCAACATCCCTATCCGGTCGACGACCAGATTGGTGCCGACTGTGGCCAAGCGTGCCGCCTCCTCGTATGTACGACCCCGGGCTGTCACCAGGGTGTCATCAGCGTAAGCAATGACACCCAGCCCGGGAAGGAGCGGACACCGCAGGAGCCAGTCATAACCGAGGTTCCACAGAACCGGGCCGAGAACCGCCCCCTGTGGAACCCCGCAGTCGACACGTCGCCGACCGACCGTCCCATTTGCCCCCAACCACACGACCTGTCTGTCGTGGAGGTACGCGTCCAACACCCGCCGGAGATAGAGAGGCACCTCATGATATCGAAGCGCCTCTCGTAGAGTCTCGAACGGCAGGGTGTTGAAGGCGTTGGCCACATCCAACGAGACGGCTAGGAGCACGTCTCCCTCCTCCACAGCGGCCAAGGACCGAACCTTCAGGGCGTTCAGGGCGTCCACGGTCGACCGACCCGCCCTGAACCCGAACTGAGCCTCTGAAAGGCCCGGCCCCACCTCCTCCAGATGCTGAGTGACACGGGCAGCGAGGATTCTCTCGAAGAGTTTGCCCATCTCACTCAGCATCACGATTGGCCTGTATGCCGAAGGGGAGTCTAGAGGTCGACCCTCCTTGGGCAGCAGGCACAATTTCCCCTCCTTCCAGATCTTCGGGAACTGCCCAACACGGAGACACGCGTTGAAGAGGTCCCGAAGATCCCCTCCCAGGTATTCCAGGGCGATGCACAGAACTCGCCCCGGAATACCGTCCGGTCCCGGAGCCGTCCGCCTGGCCCGCAGCTTATCTAGGGCCAGGTCAAATTCCCCCTCAGTGATCGGGGGGATATCCTCCACTCCCTCGAAAGATGAGGGAGGAGCCATCACTGGGGGGACGTGTCCAGACGACTCCGGAAACAACCCTTCCACCAGCCGTAGGAGGACGTCAGGCGGCGTGGTCTCCGTGACCGGGGCGCCGTGCGCGCGGAGCTTGTTCCGCGCGCTGATGTAGGGGCGCCCCCACGGATCCCTGTCGAGGCCCGCCAGCAATTCCTGGCGAGCCGCCGCCTTGGCCTGGCTAATGGCGAGCTGCAGGGCCTTCCTCGCAGACTTATAGGCCTGCCGCAGCTCGCTTTCCAGAACTGGGTCCAGGCCGTTCCTCCTACGGCACCGGACGTAAGCCCGCCTGGCTCTATTGCTGGCCGCCCGCAGCTGTGCGATTTCGGGCGACCACCAATACACCGCCTTGCGCCGGCCTAAATACCGGCGCGCCCGCGGCATGGCCGCATCGCAGACCCTTGTCAGGGCATCGCGTATGCGGCCAGCCAGCTCCTCAACATCGGAGCTGGCGCCCACCACACTCCCCTGGGAGCACCATGCTTCCACGATGGCCGCCTCACGGGTCAGCTCAGGGTCAAGCTGGCCAAGGGCCCACCTCGGAAACGCTCGAGAGGGCCCTCTAGGGCGGTCCATCGGCACCGGACGGGTAGAGATCTCAAATCGGACATAGTTATGGTCCGACAGAGTCTCCACCTCCTCCTCTACCCTCCAGTTTAACACACTGCGCGCAACATCGGGGGTGGCGAACGTTAGGTCCACCACAGACCCCCCCTGCTGCCGCACGCAGGTGAATGCCGTCCCCACATTGAGCAGGGACAGCCCGGAGAGTAGGGCCCACACCTGGACAGCTCGACCCCGAGCGTCCGTGGTGGGATTCCCCCAGGCCAGGGACTTGGCATTAAAGTCGCCGAGGACGATAGTGGGCCTCGGCGACACCCTGCAAACCGCAGCCCGGACGGAGTCAAGAAAGACCTCAAACTCCGCCAGACTACGGTTGGGGGAGAAGTACACGCCAATTATCGCGTACTTCCCCCACCCTGCCACGACAAGTCCCTGGCCCCTCTCGATTGCCGAGAGACGGGGGCCGGTGCTGCTCCCAGACACAATTGCCACTGAGCCCTCAAGGTCCCCCACCCAATGTGGTTGAGAGGGGACGAAATAGGGTTCAGCGGCCACCGCCAGGTCAATATCCCACTCGGCCATGGACTGCAGCAGCAAGTCCTGCGCTCCAGCCGAGTGGTTGACGTTCGTCTGGAGGAAGCGTGTGAGTCCGGCCATTACGATGACATCACAGCTTCCTCCTCAGCCTGGCGGCTATTAACACTGGGGGCGGCTCTGGTCTGATGAGCCGCCTTTCCCTTCGTAACGGGTGGATGGCAGTCGCCCCCACCCATTATATGCCCCGACGGGCGTCCTGCGTCCGCGCAAACGGCACAGCGGGTCTTCGCCGCGGAGCACTCCGCAGACTGGTGCCCCTCGCCTCCACACCTGAAGCACAAGCGGCCCCTTTCAACCCTCGATGGGCAGACCGGCACAGTGTGGCCAACGCCCATGCATCTGAAGCAGCGCAACGGTCGCTGCTCCAGCACCTGCACCCTAGCCGCCGACCAGCCCACCAAGAGCTTTCCGGCGTCCGTCACTAGTTTCGCCGCCGTGACGGGGCACTTCACCACTGCGGAGCCCACACCCAGCTTCCCCGTGTGGATCTCACTGACCCGGACCGAGGCCACAGAGCAGTTGCCCGCACTCGCAACTGCGGCGGCCACCTTCTCTCTGGTGACCGAGTCGTCCAGGCCTGAGATCCGCACATCGGCCATCTTCTCTGGGCGAATGACCGTCGCCAGCCCGTCAAGGACCTGACGCAGCCTCTCCGCCAGCCTATCAGCCACCTCCGTTGAGACCGACGCAGGGAGCTCTAAAAGCCGAGCCCCCGTCGCTGCCTTCCTCACAGATAGCCCCCCTGTTATGCCCAGCTGCGCCAGGTCCACGCTTTGCTGGGCCTTCTCCAGCACCCTCGCATAGGTTACCCCCTTCGCCTCTGCCTCCGGTTTCACCAAAATGATGACCGCGGCCGTGCGTGGCGGGGGAGCAACTTTTACCCTCGCTGGTGCTTGGGGAGCACGCGGCGCCCGCACCGCCCCCGATGAGGGGGCCGGAGTGGAAGAGGAAGTCTTCTTCCCCTTCCCTTTTCCCTTCCTCACAACCGTGGCCCAGGTGTCCTCCCGTGGGGCCACTGCACGACTTGGCCCAGCAACCGGAGGAGGTGGGGCCGATGCAGCTGGCGCCGGAGCAGAGGAACGTGGGCGCGCCGGAGTCGCAGCCCTCCTCTTCTTACTCTTGCGCCCACGCGACCCCGAGCCCTCGCCCGCCACTGTCGCGGCCGACGCTGGCATCTGAGCTACAGGGGCAGGGATCGGGGCAGCAACTGGCGCAGCCGCCTCTCTCCGTCTATCTGCAGCCAGTGGGGGACGCACCGTTGTCGCTGGGAGAAGGCGATCCTCTATCCCTGCGAAGCGGGCATCAATTAGAGTGCCCACCGAGGCGACTATGGAGGCCCGGATCTCCTCCAGCCAATCCCCCGCAAAGACATTCGAGGGACCAGCTTTGCCCGCAGACAGTTCCGACCTCATCTCACAGAACTCGCGCCGGTGAGCTTTCAGCTCCGCCTTCAATGTCTCTGTCTCCCTGCGGAGGCGTGCATTGTCCGCCCTGATTTTTTGGACCTCTTCAGCCACCGTACGTCCAACCAGAGCGTCCACCACCTGTTGCAGCGTGGCAGCAGACTCCTTCAATGCTCTTATCATTGTCCCTTTCAGATTAGTGGACTTCTTGGCCACCTCCAACACTGCTGCCACGCTCTTGCTAGCAAGCTCTCTCAGCTCATCGGCCGTCTGATCGGCCGGGTCTATTTGAGCCGGGGCCTCAGTAGCCGACGACTCTCCCTCAGATTGCGCACTTGCGCCCGCCCTGCCATAGGCCCTCTGACTCAATCGCTTCTCAAAAGCTAGCTCACGGGCCTCCTCCTCCAGCTCCTTCAGCTCGCGACGCGCGCGCGCTACACCAGAGCCTCCAACACCTTGCTGGGACCTCCCTTTGCGCACCTTTACTGCCTTTGCGCTAACCGTCAACTCCGTTTCGGTGTCTGACCCGGAGGACTGCGTCAAAGGCGGTACAGGATGGGGCCGCTTTCGCCCCACGGACGAATCAGTGTCCGCACCCTCGGACACGTCTGAGTCCATACCTCAGACGCACCAAGCACCCAAAACACAAAGAAAACACAACAAATAACAACAAAATCCAATCCAAAAGCAAAAATCAATAATCCATCAAGCAACGCCGGAAAACAAAACAAGTATGCATCCAACCTAACCTAACCTAACCTAACCTAACCTAACCTAACCTAACCTAACCTAACCTAACCTAACCTAACCTAACCTAACCTAACCTAACCTAACCTAACCTAACCTAACCTAACCTAACCTAACCTAACCTAACCTAACCTAACCTAACCTAACCTAACCTAACCTAACCTAACCTAACCTAACCTAACCTAACCTAACCTAACCTAACCTAACCTAACCTAACCTAACCTAACCTAACCTAACCTAACCTAACCTAACCTAACCTAACCTAACCTAACCTAACCTAACCTAACCTAACCTAACCTAACCTAACCTAACCTAACCTAACCTAACCTAACCTAACCTAACCTAACCTAACCTAACCTAACCTAACCTAACCTAACCTAACCTAACCTAACCTAACCTAACCTAACCTAACCTAACCTAACCTAACCTAACCTAACCTAACCTAACCTAACCTAACCTAACCTAACCTAACCTAACCTAACCTAACCTAACCTAACCTAACCTAACCTAACCTAACCTAACCTAACCTAACCTAACCTAACCTAACCTAACCTAACCTAACCTAACCTAACCTAACCTAACCTAACCTAACCTAACCTAACCTAACCTAACCTAACCTAACCTAACCTAACCTAACCTAACCTAACCTAACCTAACCTAACCTAACCTAACCTAACCTAACCTAACCTAACCTAACCTAACCTACCCTAACCTAACCTAACCTAACCTAACCTAACCTAACCTAACCTAACCTAACCTAACCTAACCTAACCTAACCTAACCTAACCTAACCTAACCTAACCTAACCTAACCTAACCTAACCTAACCTAACCTAACCTAACCTAACCTAACCTTTTTTTTTTTTTTTTTTTTTTTTTTTTTTTTTTTTTTTTTTTTTTTTTTTTTTTTTTTTTTTTTTTTTTTTTTTTTTAACGTTGGGGAATGCATTTACGCACCGTCCACCTATGCCCCAGGTGGGTGTGTGGGACTCACCAGCCAGAAGGGCCGGTACTACCCACTAAACCCCAACGATCCCAACCCCTCCGCCATAATGGGACGCCGCAGGATCGCTCGCGCATTCAACTACGACGCCCCGGCGGTAGGCCCGAAGGCCACCATCAGGTGGGGCCCCCGTAGGAACCCCACAGCGGCTGCAGTGGACAGGGCCCGAATAACCGGCCCTCTCCCATGCAGCCCCACCGCGTCCGCCATCAAACGGTGGCGGCCCCGCCTGGGCCGCGGAAGCAGGAGACTGGCAAATACCACGACTCCCCTCCTGCCGCGGTCCACCCCTCTACCGGTTGCGAGCCTATTAACACAGGCCCGCAGCCGGCATTCCCCCCCATCCAGTAGCGAGACCGCCGAAGCAGTCCCGCCACCGGCAGCCGCAACGCCGCAGCCGAAGCAGCGGCGAGCGGCACCAAACCTCCCACCGAAGTGGGCAGGCCAGCCCAAGAATCGGGCCGACCACCTCACCAAAGGGTCTGCTCGCAAGTCCACTCTGCTACAAACCAGAGAAGTACCCGGAGCAGCACCCTTACCCTACCAACACCGCCCACCGAAGTAGGCACCCTTCCAACGGCTGCAGAGGACAGGGAGAGCGGCAACGTAACACCGACACTCCTCTTCCCCTGCAGCCCCACCGCGTCTGCCATCGAAGACGGTGGCAGCCCCGTCAAGGCCGCGGGGGGCAGGGAGAACGGCGCACCGAAATACCGGCACTCCTCTCCCACCGCGGCCTTCCCCTCTGCCAGTTGCGAGCCCGTTTTCACAGACCCGCAACCGGTACCCACCCTCCGGAAGCGAGACCGCCGAAGCGGCCCCACCCCGGTGGCCGCAACTCCGGAAGCCGAAGCCTCAACGGAGAGCGGCCCCTCCCTGAGCGTGCCTCTAACCGTGGGGGTCTGAACCACGGTTAGAGGCACGCCCCTGCTGTTGGTCCGCGCCGGATTTCTCCGGTACCACCCGCCCGGTCACAAGGCGAGTGGCGTTCCCCTATCCGCCACCTGGGGACGCGCCCGGTAGGAGTCAGCTCTCCCCCGGGAACCTAACCTAACCTAACCTAACCTAACCTAACCTAACCTAACCTAACCTAACCTAACCTAACCTAACCTAACCTAACCTAACCTAACCTAACCTAACCTAACCTAACCTAACCTAACCTAACCTAACCTAACCTAACCTAACCTAACCTAACCTAACCTAACCTAACCTAACCTAACCTAACCTAACCTAACCTAACCTAACCTAACCTAACCTAACCTAACCTAACCTAACCTAACCTAACCTAACCTAACCTAACCTAACCTAACCTAACCTAACCTAACCTAACCTAACCTAACCTAACCTAACCTAACCTAACCTAACCTAACCTAACCTAACCTAACCTAACCTAACCTAACCTAACCTAACCTAACCTAACCTAACCTAACCTAACCTAACCTAACCTAACCTAACCTAACCTAACCTAACCTAACCTAACCTAACCTAACCTAACCTAACCTAACCTAACCTAACCTAACCTAACCTAACCTAACCTAACCTAACCTAACCTAACCTAACCTAACCTAACCTAACCTAACCTAACCTAACCTAACCTAACCTAACCTTTTTTTTTTTTTTTTTTTTTTTTTTTTTTTTTTTTTTTTTTTTTTAACGTTGGGGAATGCATTTACGCACCGTCCACCTATCCCCAGGTGGGTGTGTGGGACTCACCAGCCAGAAGGGCCGGTACTACCCACTAAACCCCAACGATCCCAACCCCTCCGCCATAATGGGACGCCGCAGGATCGCTCGCGCATTCGACTACGACGCCCCGGCGGTAGGCCCGAAGGCCACCATCTGGTGAGGCCCCCGTAGGAACCCCACAGCGGCTGCAGTGGACAGGGCCCGAAACACCGGCCCTCTCCCCTGCAGCCCCACCGCGTCCGCCATCAAACGGTGGCGGCCCCGTCTGGGCCGCGGAAGCAGGAGACTGGCAAATACCACGACTCCCCTCCTGCCGCGGTCCACCCCTCTACCGGTTGCGAGCCTATTAACACAGACCCGCAGCCGGCATCCCCCCCCATCCAGTAGCGGGACCGCCGAAGCAGTCCCGCCACCGGCAGCCGCAACGCCGCAACCGAAGCAGCGGCGAGCGGCACCAAACCTCCCACCGAAGTGGGCAGGTCAGCCCAAGAACCGGGCCGACCACCTCACCAAAGGGTCTGCTCACAAGTCCACTCTGCTACACCAGAGAAGTACCCGGAGCAGCACCCTTACCCTTCCCTCGCCGCCCACCGAAGTAGGCACCCTTCCAACGGCTGCAGAGGACAGGGAGAGCGGCAACGAAACACCGACACTCCTCTTCCCCTGCAGCCCCACCGCGTCTGCCATCGAAGACGGTGGCAGCCCCGTCAAGGCCGCGGGGGGCAGGGAGAACGGCGCACCGAAATACCGGCACTCCTCTCCCACCGCGGCCTTCCCCTCTGCCAGTTGCGAGCCCGTTTTCACAGACCCGCAACCGGTACCCACCCTCCGGAAGCGAGACCGCCGAAACGGCCCCACCCCGGTGGCCGCAACTCCGGAAGCCGAAGCCTCAACGGAGAGCGGCCCCTCCATGAGCGTGCCTCTAACCGTGGGGGTATCACGGTTAGAGGCACGCCCCCGCTGTTGGTCCGAACCTAACCTAACCTAACCTAACCTAACCTAACCTAACCTTTTTTTTTTTTTTTTTTTTTTTTTTTTTTTTTTTTTTTTTTTTTTTAACGTCAGGAAACCCTGTTGCCGGGTACCCGCCGCCTGGGGAAGAACGACGGGTTATGTGGGGCTCCTGCCGCGCAAAGGTGGTAAACGCGCGGCAGCCTACCCACTAAAACCTGACGGTGTCCACCTTACTCGCCTTGGGGTCGGGGCCACGGGAACTAGAAAATCATCCGCGAACCCCGACGGCGATTGCCCTACGGCACGACTCGGTGTCGGAGGGTGGGAGCAGCACCCCTCGACGACTCCTGGAGTGGCGCGCGGCGGACACCGCGCGCGCCTACTCGGGCCAGGTTGTTAGACGGCAAACTTCCCCAAGTCTACCGCCCTCTGGCTAGTGTTAGGGGGGGAGGCGGCGATCATGGGCCGCTCTCCGGCGCCCGGTCCTTTTGCGGCGGATGGCGAGATCGGAAGTCGCCTCCCTTTCTCTCTCCGCCGCTTCCTTCCGCGACATCACTTCCTCGCAGAAGGACAGGACGGCCGCCCAAGACCTTTCGTTACCGACCATGGCCCTAATCACAGCCGGCAACGTCAGGTCAGTCCCCACAACACTGCGGAGCGCCTCGCGCTCCGACTCCCATGCTGGGCACTCCTCCAGCACATGCTGAGCGGACTCGTCGACGCAGTCGTGGCAATGGTGGCAGCGTGGATCCGGCTCTCTTCCGGCGACGCGGCACAGGTATCCGCCAAAGCACCCGTGCCCCGTGAGGACCTGCGTCAGCCGAAAAGTGAGAACGCCGTGACGTCTCGCCAACCACTGCCTTAGGACTGGGCGAACCGCGTCGATGGTCCTGCGACCAGCCGAAGGGTGCTCCAGTCTGCTGAGCCACCCCTCAAGTGCGGCATCCCGCTCCTCGCTTTCGTGCCGTGCTGGACTAAGGTCCCTGGACGCATGGCCTCGACGCCGACGGTAAATCGACGCCAAGGAAAGTGCATCCAGGTCCCAGGGTAGAACTCCAGCCAGCACGCACGCCACATCGCCCGAAATGGTCCGATAGCCCCTCACGACCCTCGTCGCCATCACTCTTTGCGACTGCCGCAGAACAGCCACATTTTCTCTGCAGAGGGCGTCTGCCCATACCGGGGCACCGTATAGTGCCATGGATCTGAGGACTCCCAGGTAAAGGCGCCTGCTGGAGCAATTCGGCCCGCTGACGTTCGGCAGCAATCTACTTAACGCTCCCGCCGTCTTCATCAGTTTTGGCGCAAGGGTGTTAAAATGCGCTCGGAAGTTCCACCGGCTGTCGAGCACGAGTCCCAGGTACTTCATCGTACTCGACATGCCGATCCGGACTCCACCGACCGTGATGTGGGTGCCCGATGGAGGTGCTCTTCGAGGGCCGTGGAAGCAGAGTGCCTCCGACTTCCCCAGAGCAACCTCCAGTCCCAACCTCCGTATTCTACTGACGATGTGGGCCACTCCCGCCGTTGCCAGTATCCCCGCCTCCCGGTAGTTCTTCGCCTGCGCGAGGACCAAGGTGTCATCCGCGTAGCACACTACGCTGACGCCCCTCAGTGTGGTACCCCTCAGTACCCAGTCGTAGCCGATGTTCCACAGGAGCGGCCCGAGAACCGAGCCCTGTGGAACACCGCACGACACTTCCCGTCTCCCCCAGCCGTTCCGCTCGGGAAAGATCACAGACCTCTCAGACAGGTACGCCCCGATGACGCGACGCAGGTAGGTTGGCACCCCATGGTAGCGGAGCGCCTCCCTGATGCAAACCCAAGGCAAGGAGTTAAAAGCGTTTGCAATATCCAACGACACCGCAAAAACTACCTCGCCCTGAGAGACCGCATCCTGCGCGCGGGACTTGACCCGCAGGATGGCATCCACCGTCGAGCGACCAACGCGAAAACCAAACTGCGAGTCCGAAAGATCTGGCCCGACCTCCGCCATGTGTTTCGTCAAACGCCCGACCAAGACACGCTCGAACAACTTGGCCATCTCGTTCAGCAACACGATGGGGCGGTAGGCGGAGGGAGACTCCGCTGGACGCCCTTCCTTTTTGAGAAGGACTAACCTGCCTGTCTTCCACCTCTGTGGGATTATGGCTTGAGCCAGACAGGCAGTGAATAGCCCCCTCACATAAGGCCCTAAAGCGTCCATCGCCAAGCCTAGAGCGCGACCAGGTATTCCGTCCGGTCCGGGGGCAACGGATCTCCCCCGCAGGCGCACTATTGCATCTGCCATCTCTTCTTCATCGACCTCTGGTATGTTTTCCGGTCTTTGATCTTCATCGGCCACTTGGCGTGGACCCATCTGTGGCGGCTCAAAGTCCTGGTGCGGGAAAAGAGTCGCTAGCACACTCCCCAACACCTCCGAGTCGAGCGTTTCGGTTAATGGAGGGGCCCAGGGGCGAAGCTTGTTCATCACCAATCTATATGGTGTGCCCCAAGGATCTCTGTCGAGCCCCTCCAGCATCTCGGCTCTGCCGTCAGTTATGGCCTTGGCGATCTGGGCTTGGAGGCGCGTCTTGGCCTCCACATAGCTGGCATATCTACGATCCTCCTCTGCCTGGTCCCGATGTACCCTCCTTCGGTAGTGCGAGAAGAGGCGTCTGGCAGCAACGCAGTCCTCACGCAGCTGCGCGATTTCTACGGTCCACCACCACACTTGTTGCCTTGGAGGGCGACACCCGGACCGAGGCATTGCAGCATCGCAGATGCGCTTCACGAGCTCCTCTATACGATTTGCTGTCTCTTCTGCTGACGTTATATGTTGAGGCAGCCAGGAGGCTACAGTTGCCGCCTCTTTCAGCACCTCCGGGATGAGGCGTTTCAACTGCCACCTCGGACCCTCCTCCCTCAGGGTTCGGTTAGGGCTTGGCGGCACCGCCGGATGAGTAGAGATCTCGTATCGGATATAGAGATGGTCCGACAAGGTCTCCACATCATCCAGCACTCGCCAGCCGTGGACACGTCGCGCTAAGGCAGGGTTCGCGAACGTTACGTCCACAATGGAACCACCCTGCCGTCGCACGCACGTGTGGACCGTTCCCTGATTTAGGACGGTCAGGCCGTTGGCAACCACCCACTCTTCCAATAGTCGCCCGCGAGCGTCAGTTGTTGGGCAACCCCATGCGCCGGACTTGGCGTTCAAATCACCCGCCACCAGCACGTAGCGGTGCCTACTTCGTGATGTTATTTCCCCCAAACCGTCGAGAAAGTTGTCAAGCTCGACAAGGGTTTTATTGGGGGAGAAGTAGACACCCACTACTAAGGTTTCGCCAAGCGAGGCTGCAACGAAACCAGACCCTCTGACCACCCGTGTTAACGCCGGTGCGCCAGCTCCTACCTGGGCGACAAGTGCCACTGTCCCTTCACTGTCGCCGACCCAGTTGTCCCTTGGTGGAATGTAGTAGGGCTCCGACAGTATCGCCAGCTTCACGGACCACTGTACCAAGCTTTGGACTAATAGATCCTGTGCCCTGGCACAGTGGTTCAGGTTCGCTTGGATTATTTGTAGCACCATTTTACCGACGAATCACTTCCTCCGTGGACGGCTTGACTACCCTGGTCGCAGGACGGCAACGAGCCGGGGCCCGGGTGCAAGCTGCGCTTCCGACTATATGGTTAGCGGGCCTCTTAGCAGTCTCGCAGACCGGGCAGTGTGGCGTAGCAGCGCATTGCTCGCGCTTATGACCCGGGTGCCCACATCGGAAGCACTGGCTGCTTCGATCTTCTTTGCTTGTGCACTTAGCCGCCACGTGCCCCACTTCGTGGCAGCGGAAGCACCGCTGGGGTCGGGGCTGCAGCAGTTTAACTTGGGCGGTCACAAAACCAACCCGTATTCTGCCCTCGGCTGTGACTTTCTTGGCGGCTAGTACGGGGCATTTTGCCCAGGCCGATCCTATGCCGAACCGGTTGCGGCGAATCTCGCCGACCTTTATCGCCTCCTTGGTGCAATCACCCTTCCTACTGATTACTTCGGCTAATTCTTCTGGTGTCGCTGAGTCGTCAAGACCCAGCACCCGAAGTTCAGCGAGTTTCATCGGTCGGGTGATGTGAACATCTTCGCTTGCCAAAATATTACGCAGCTGCTGCGCCAGGGCATCTGCCTTCCGATCGTTATTGGCGCCAGGTATCTCCAGCATCCTGGCACCTGTCGCAGCCACCTTGTATCGCAGGTCTTTGATGCCCAGGTCGTTGAGATCTAGCCTTTGCTTGACCTGGGCAAACACCTCCCCGTATGTCAGATTACGTTCAACAGCTGAGGGCTGGAGCCTGACAACAACTGCTGATGAACGAGGAGAGCGCGGCTTGGATATTTTAGGCTCACTCGATGGCACCTTCTTCTGCAGCGTCTTGGTTGCCGCTGCTTTCTTCTTCGCGCCCCGCTTGACCACTAAGTTCCACCCCTCTGAGCTGGTAGGAGCAGGTGGAGGTGGTCCATCGTCCTTGGTCGCAACAGACTGCGCTACCTTTGAGGACCCCTTCTTCTTTTTTGGTTTCTTTTCCCTCTTCTTGGACGCTTTCAGACCCGGGTTTGCCGGAGCCATCAGGGTGGTGGTAGTGGCTCCTGACCCACGAGCAACAGCATCCCCAGGCAACGGCGATGGGACTCGTTGTACTGGTAACAACTTTGCTTCCATGGCCTCGAAGCGAGCGCTCACTAAGGCACCCACCTGTACCATTATCGAGCGCACCAATTCTTCGGGATCCAGAGGCAACGCCCCTGTCGTTGGAATAGCCGCGTACGGTCCCTGGGAGACCTCCAGCGGCGCGACAACGCAGGACCTCTCCTGTTGTTCCCTCTGCAGCGTGAGCTCCGGTACGTCCGCAATCGGCGACAGATTCGAAGGAAGTGGTGGTGGTTGCGATGCTGCTCGAACACGTTCCAGCTCCGACCTCATTTCTTGCACCTCCTTCCTCAAATCCGACACCTCCGTCTGTAGCCTGATGTTGTTGGCCCGGAGCTGTGCCGACTCTTCAGATGCTGTGCGCCGGGCAAGTACATCCACGGCTCCAGCGATTGTTGCCGCCGCATCTTTTAGGGCCTTGGTGAAGGTACCCTTTAAATTACCGGATTTTGTGGCCACCCTCTCGATGACCTCCAGGCTGCTCTTGACCTTTCCCTGAAGGTCCGCTACCGAGTCCGCCTCGTCATCCGCTCCAGTTTTAGACCCACCTGATAGGCGCGGGCTGGTTCTCTGAGCTCTGGTCCTCAGCGCCGACGCCATATCCGCCACTTCTTTTAGGGCTTTGAGCCTTAGCTCCTCCTTCTTCGCCTCATTTAGAGCTCGTTGGGCTTCCGCCAGTCCTACGTACTGGCCTGTTGTGGGTGGCCGACCTCTCCCGCGATTGGTCACTGTTTTTGCCTTAGGTTCCTTTTCCTCCTCCGGTGACCCGGACTGGCTTCGGTAACCTTGGGCTGCCGCAACTTTAGAAGGCGCGCCTGCTACGCCCTTCGCAGGCCGTGCTCTGACTCCGCCCATCACAGGCCTCTCCTTTATACCGCCCCTCTCGGGCTCTCCGCCCTTCGCGGGCCCAGCAGCAACTCCGCCCATCGCGGGCTCCACTTCTACTCCGCCCATCTCGGGCCCAACATCAACACCGCCAGTCGCTGGCACATCGTCGTTGTGGGGTTTTTTATTACTATCCATACTGTTCCCACGAGTATGGGGGAAATAAGACGTCCATCCGAGCGGTGCCCCCTGCACCCGGATAAGCCTCCTCGTAACCCGCTAGAGTGTCGGCCGGTACCCTAGCGGGGAAAGCAGTAACGACTGAACCGCCCATCAGCCATGCATCCCCTCACGCTGCTGCACCGCTTGGGATTCGGGGTAATTTTTTATAGAGGTTTTCTTCCTCGCAGCCCGGGCGATTAAGCCAAGGCTCTCGGTCCTAGCTCCCGGCCGCTAGACATGTCAACGACACCGGGATCCGGGATTACGAGGTTCGGGGGCGATGCACATGAGTGCTAGTCCGGCTGCGCAGTTAAGCACCCGCCAGACTCGCCCCCCCTCCGCGCTTTTCTGTCAGGGTGTGCTCCCTTAGGCCGTGGGGTTAACAAACCCCTAAAGGCACGCCCATGCCTACTGGTTTTGGTCCGCGCCGGATTGCTCCGGTACCACCCGCTCAGTGCGGGCGGCGTTCCCCTATCCGCCACCTGGGGACGCGCCCGGTAGGAGTCCAGCAACTCCCTCGGGAACCTAACCTAACCTAACCTAACCTAACCTAACCTAACCTAACCTAACCTTTTTTTTTTTTTTTTTTTTTTTTTTTTTTTTTTTTTTTTTTTTTTTTTTTTTTTTTTTTTTTTTTTTTTTTTTTTTTTTTTTTACGTGTGGAAAACCCTGTTACGGGTACCCGCCCGCCTGGGGAAGCGAGTCGGGTTATGTGGGGCTCCTGCCGCGCAAAGATGGTAAACGCACGGCAGCCTACCCACTAAAAACCACACGAGAGGCCACTCTGTCGCCATACGGCTGGGGTCACAGGCATCCAGATTCTTCTGTAAACCCCAGCGGCGAGTGCCTGTTAAGGCCCGTCCCGGTGTCAGGGGCTAAGTTGTTCGAACACCCCTGACGGCCTCCTCGAGTGGCGCCCGGACGACTCCGCGCGCGCCTACTCGGGCCAGATTTGTGGACGGCCGACTTCCCCAAGTCGACCGCCCTCTGGCTGTGCTAGGGGGGGAGGCGGCAATCGTATGCCGCTCTCCGGCGCCCGGTCCTTCTGCGGCGGAGGGCGAGATCGGAAGTCGCCTCCCTCTCTCTCTCCGCCGCCTCCTTCTGCGACATCACGTCCTCGCAGAAGGACAGGACGGCACCCCAAGACCTTTCGCTACCGGCCATGGCAGAGATCACAGCCGGCAACGTCAGGTCCGCCCCCACGACACTTTGGAGCGCCTCGCGCTCCGTCGCCCAAGCTGGGCACACCTCCAGCGTATGCTGGGCCGACTCATCGGGACAGTCGTCGCAATGGTGGCAGCGAGGAGAGGGCTCCCTCCCGGCGACCCGACACAGATATCCCCCGAAGCAACCATGCCCCGAGAGGATCTGCGTGGCGCGGAAGGTTAGGACGCCATGCCGCCTGCCCAACCACTGCGCGAGAGTGGGGCGAACCGCCTCGATGGTCTGTCGGCCAGCGCAAGGGTGCTCCAGCCTGGACCGCCACTCTTCTACTGCGGCTACCCGCTCATCCTCTTGGTCGATCTGGCGTGGTTCTGTGCTGGGGTCCCTGGACGCTAGGTCTCGACGCCGACGATATATCGACGCCAAGGAACGCGCATCCAGGTCCCACGGCAGTACTCCCGCCAGCACACATGCCACCTCCCCCGAGATGGTACGGTACCCTCGGATGACCCTTATCGCCATCACTCTCTGCGCCCTCCGCAGCAGAGCGATGTTTTCGCGAGACAGGGCATCCGACCACACTGGGGCACCGTACATCGCCATCGACCGAACGACACCTGTATAGAGCTTTCTTGTTACGGCACTCGGCCCGCCCACGTTTGGCAGTAGCCTGCTCAACGCCGCCGCCTCCTTCAACAATCGCGGCACCAAGGCATCGAAATGCGCCCGGAAGTCCCACCGGCTGTCGAGCACAAGTCCTAAGTACTTCATTGTACTCTTCACGCCGATGCGGACTCCCCCTACAGCGATGTGCGCGTCCGATGGAGGTGCCCTACGAGGACCATGGAAGCATATTGCCTCCGATTTTCCGAGAGCAACCTCCAAACCTAACCGCCGGATCCTACCAACGTAGAACGCTACTCCCGCTTTGGCCAGTATGGCTGCCTCACTATAGGTTCGATGACGAGCTGTTACCAATGTGTCATCGGCGTAACATGTCACTTCGACTCCCCGAAGACCTGTGCCCCGCAGCACCCAGTCATATCCGATGTTCCACAGGAGTGGTCCGAGTACCGACCCCTGTGGAACACCACATATCACCTCCCGGCTTTCCCAGCCACCTTGCACTGGGAACTTCACCCACCTCTCCGACAGGTAGGCCCCAACGACGCGACGGAGGTAGGTCGGCACCCCATAATAGCGGAGTGCCTCCCTTATGCAACTCCAAGGCAACGTGTTAAACGCGTTCGCGATGTCCAGCGATACCGCGATAACAACGTCGCCCCGGGAAACTGCTTCCTGCGCCTGGGACCGGACGCGCAGAATGGCATCCACAGTGGAAAGGCCACCGCGAAAGCCAAACTGGACGTCGGAGAGGTTGGGTCCCGCCTGTTCTAGGTGCTCCAGTAAGCGCCCTGCCACTACCCGCTCAAAGAGTTTGGCCACTTCATCCAGGAGGACGATGGGACGGTACGCGGACGGAGATTCCGCGGGCCGCCCCTCCTTTTTGAGGAGGACTAGTCTGCCTGTCTTCCACCGCTGTGGAATTATGGCTTGAGCCAGACAGGCAGTAAATAGTCCTCTAACTCGCTGCTCCAAAGACTCCATGGCCAGCACCCACACTCGCCCTGGTATACCATCGAGGCCGGGAGCCACACTCTTTTGCCGGAGACGAGCTACCGCTCTTTCCAGTTCCTCTTCATTGACCTCCGGGACTTCTCTCTCTTCCTCTCTTGTTTCCCGTGAGACCATTGGTGGCGGCTGATGTTCTGCCTGCGCACCGTGAGGAAACAGAGTCGCAACCACTTCCCGGACCATGCTGGGCTGGAGAGACTGCGTAAGTGGGGGGGCCCAAGGACGGAGCTTGTTCCGCACCATCCTATAGGGCGTCCCCCAGGGATCGCGGTTGAGCTCTTCCAGCATCCGCTCCCTGGCCGTGGTCTGCGACTCAGCGATCGCCACCTGTAAGTTGGTTTTGGAGGCAACATACTCAGCGTATAATATGTCCTCCTCAGCCCTGTGCCTTTCCCTATCGTCTGCGTTGCGGCTTCTGAATCGCCGTCTGCGACAGCGGGTGTACTGACGTCTGGCGGCCACACACTCTTCGCGCAGTTGCGCAATCGCCGCCGTCCACCAGTACACCTGGCGCCTAGATGGATAGCGCCTTGAGCGAGGCATAGACAGATCGCAGGCTCGCGTAACCAACTCCGTTAGTCTTTCCGCCGAGTCTTCGACAGTCCCCGTGTTATGGGGCAGCCATGAGGCTACTAGAACGGCCTCCTTCAGCACCTCCACATCGAGGCGCTTTAACTGCCACCTCGGACTGTCCTCTCCCGAGGTTCGCCTAAGGCCTGGCGGCACCGCCGGATGAGTGGAGACCTCAAATTGGATGTATAAGTGGTCCGAGAGAGTCTCCACATCTTCCAGCACTCGCCAGCCCTGGACACGGCGCGCTAAGGCCGGGCTCGCGAACGTTACGTCCACGATGGACCCGCCCTGCCGTCGCACGCACGTGTTGGCCGTCCCCCGGTTAAGGACAGTCAAGTTGGTGGCAACCACCCACTCCGCAAGGGCTCTTCCCCGCGCATCTTCCACTACCGAGCCCCACAAGCTGGACTTTGCATTCAAGTCCCCCGCGAGAAGGACTTCCGCAGGCTGGAACCTGGCAATTAAATCCCCCAGCCTGTCCAAAAACTCTTCAAACTCCGCCAGAGTTTTATTGGGGGAGAAATATGCCCCGACTATGACAACCCGACCCAGCAGTGCCGCGACGCACCCCGAACCCTTCACGACACGCGTAAAAGATGGGGCGTCAGCGGCGACCTGGGTCACGAGGGCGACCTGTCCGTCGGTATCCCCTATCCAGGTATCTCGCGGAGGAACCGAATATGGCTCAGCCACAACGCCGACCTGCACCGACCACTGCACCAGGCTCTGGACAAAGAGGTCCTGTGCTCTGGCACAGTGGTTCAGATTTGCTTGTAGGATCTTAAGAGCCATCATTGTGTTCCGGTGACCCTGTCCATCTCATCCCTATTACGGGTCGGCTCTCTACTAGTCGCAGGACGACAACGAGCCGGAGCCCGGGTACAAGTTGCGCTTCCTACGATATGGTTCGCCGGCCTCTTTGCTGTCTCGCAGACTGCACAGTGTGGTGCATTAGTGCATTGACTGCGGTAGTGGCCAGGCTGACCGCACCTGTAGCACTGGCCACTACGGTCTGTTGACCCCGTGCACTGCGCCGCAACGTGGCCCTCCTCATGGCACCGGTAGCACCGCCGAGGCCGAGGTTGCAGCAGTTTAATCTGCGCAGATACCAGCCCCACGAGGAGGCGGCCACCGTCTACCACCTTTTTAGCAGCCCCGACGGGGCAACGAACCCATGCCGACCCCAGCCCAGTACGACCACGGCGGATCCCTCCTACCTTTATCATTGTGGGCGAGCAGCCACCGACTCTGCCGACAACCTCTGCCAATTCGTCTGGCGTTACGGAGTCATCCAAACCGATAACACGAATTTCCGCGCATTTGGTCGGCCTGGAGACTACCACGTCGTCTTCGCACAGCACCCCCTTGAGTTTTTGTGCCAGAACATCTGCCTTATCGGCGCTGTTCTTGCCGGGCACTTCCAGCATTCTGGCCCCTGTGGTTGATACTTTAAACCGCAGATCTGTGATTCCCAATTCCTCTAAGCGAACTTCGCGCTTCACCCGAGCGAACACCTCGCCGTAGGTTAGGCGCTCCGCCGCCTCTGGCTGCAGTTTAATGACCACCGCTGCAGATCTTGGTGGGCGCAGTTTTGGCGGCTGGGGCTTTTGTGCTCTTCGCTCTAACCGCTTTTTCTTTTCCTTTTCCTTCTTCTTGGAACCCTTCCTGACCACCACGTTCCACCCCTCCGACAGAGTGGCGGGAGCGGGTGGCAAAGGACGCGGGTTCTCTGGTGCGACCTGCAGGGGCGCACTCACCTTCCTCTTCTTTTTCCCCTTGGGCTTCCTCTTCTTTCCTTTCTTTTCCGCAGGATTCGCTTGCGCTGCCGAGGTGGTGGTGGCAGTTATTGTTACATCCTGCGAGGGATGGACGCGCTGCTCCCGCAGGAGCCGATCCTGGAATTCCTCCAGACGCACATTCAACATGGCCCCGACCTGGTGCATTACGGTTTGCGCCAGCTCCTCCGTACTCATTGCCAGACTCGCGGGAGGCGATTGTGGCAGCGGAGCTGTTCGGACTCGATCAAGCTCCGACTTCATCGCTGCCATTTCCTTTCTTAGGTCAGCAACCTCCATTTGCAGCTTCGTATTATCCGCCTGGAGCTGTGCCACCTCCTCAGTCGCTGTGCGCCGTGCTAATTTGTCCACGGCCCCTGCAATTGTACTCGCCGCATCTTTCAGGGCCTTGGTAAAAGTACCCTTCAAGTTGCCGGACTTGGTAGCAACCACCTCGATTACCTCCAGGCTAGCCTTGATCTTGCCCTGTAGGTCCGTGACAAGTTCGGACTCCCCATTCACTCCCGTTCTGTTAACGGGAGAGCCTAAAAGGCGTGGGCTGACTCTGGTCTTGAGCATCGCCGCTCTGTCCGCCACCTCTTTTTGAGCCTTGAGCCTGAGCTCCTCTCTCCTCGCTTCATTTAGGGCGCGTTGGGCTTCCGCCAGTCCCACATACTGGCCCGTGGTTGGTGGACGACCTCTCACTCGATTTAGTGCTGTTTTCCCCTGAGGCGCCTTGTCGTCATCAGGTGACCCCGATTGACTCCGGCACCCTTGGGCTCCAGCAGCTTTGGGAGGCAAGCCCCTCGCAGACCTGGTTTTAACACCGCCATTCTCTGGCACGACATCGACTCCGCCTTTCGCAGGCCTACGTCCAGCTCCGACCGTCACCGGCCTCTGCATTACTCCGCCCTTCGCAGGCCCCGCAACAACTCCGCCCATCGCGGGCTCAACGTCACCTCCGCCCTTCTCGGGCTCCGCCCCGACATCAGTCAAGCAGGAGTTGCCCCCCCCAGAATTCTCGGGGCAGCACGCCGTAGCGTGAAGGGATTCCCGGTGGAATGTCACACCGGTACCCTCCTGGGGTAGTCTCTCTTTACTTTCTGCTTGCATGATGGATTGAAGTGGCTGATCCACAGCTTCGGCTTTGTGTACGGTGTGCTCCGCTAGGCCGTGGGGCTAACAAGCCCCTATAGGCACGCCCATGCCTACTGGATTTGGTCCGCGCCGGATGAACCGGTACCACCCGCTCAGTTGTGCGGGTGGCGTTCCCCTATCCGCCACCTGGGGACGCGCCCGGTAGGAGTCCAGCAACTCCCCCGGGAACCTAACCTAACCTAACCTAACCTAACCTAACCTAACCTAACCTAACCTAACCTTTTTTTTTTTTTTTTTTTTTTTTTTTTTTTTTTTTTTTTTTTTTTTTTTTTTTTTTTTTTTTTTTTTTTTTTTTTTTTTTTTTTTTTTACGTCAGGAAACCCTGTTGCCGGGTACCCGCCGCCTGGGGAAGAACGACGGGTTATGTGGGGCTCCTGCCGCGCAAAGATGGTAAACGCGCGGCAGCCTACCCACTAAAACCTGACGGTGTCCACCTTACTCGCCTTGGGGTCGGGGCCACGGGAACCAGAAAATCATCCGCGAACCCCGACGGCGATTGCCCTGCGGCACGACTCGGTGTCGGGGGGTGGGAGCAGCACCCCCCGACGACATCTAGAGTGGCGCGCGGCGGACACCGCGCGCGCCTACTCGGGCCAGGTTGTTAGACGGCAGACTTCCCCAAGTCTACCGCCCTCTGGCTAGTGTTAGGGGGGGAGACGGCGATCGTGGGCCGCTCTCCGGCGGCCGATCCTTTTGCGGCGGATGGCGAGATCGGAAGTCGCCTCCCTTTCTCTCTCCGCCGCCTCCTTCCGCGACATCACGTCCTCGCAGAAGGACAGGACGGCCGCCCATGACCTTTCATTGCCGACCATGGCCCTAATCACAGCCGGCAACGTCAAGTCAGCCCCCACAACACTGCGGAGCGCCTCGCGCTCCGACTCCCATGCTGGGCACTCCTCCAGCACATGCTGGGCGGACTCATCGGCGCAGTCGTGGCAGTGGTGGCAGCGTGGATCCGGCTCTCTTCCGGCGACGCGGCACAGGTATCCGCCGAAGCACCCGTGCCCCGTGAGGACCTGCGTCAGCCGAAAGGTGAGAACACCGTGACGTCTCGCCAACCACTGCCTAAGGACGGGGCGAACTGCGTCTATGGTCCTGCGACCAGCCGAAGGGTGCTCCAGCCTGCTGAGCCACCGCTCAAGTGCGGCATCCCGCTCCTCGCTCTCGTGCCGTGCTGGACTAAGGTCCCCGGACGCAAGGCCTCGACGCCGACGGTAAGTCGACGCCAAGGAAAGCGCATCCAGGTCCCAGGGTAAAACTCCAGCCAGCACGCACGCCACATCGCCTGAGATGGTCCGGTACCCCCTCACGATTCTCGTCGCCATGATTCTTTGGGACTGCCGCAGAACAGCCACATTTTCTCTGCAGAGGGCGTCTGCCCATACCGGGGCACCGTATAGTGCCATGGATCTGAGGACTCCCAGGTAAAGGCGCCTGCTGGAGCAATTCGGCCCGCTGACGTTCGGCAGCAATCTACTTAACGCTCCCGCCGTCTTCATCAGTTTTGGCGCAAGGGTGTTAAAATGCGCTCGGAAGTTCCACCGGCTGTCGAGCACGAGTCCCAGGTACTTCATCGTACTCGACAAGCCGATCCGGACTCCACCGACCGTGATGTGGGTGCCCGATGGAGGTGCTCTTCGAGGGCCGTGGAAGCAGAGTGCCTCCGACTTCCCTAGAGCAACCTCCAGTCCCAACCTCCGTATTCTACTGACGATGTGGGCCACTCCCGCCGTTGCCAGTGTCCCCGCCTCCCGGTAGTTCTTCGCCTGCGCGAGGACCAAGGTGTCATCCGCGTAGCACACTACGCTGACGCCCCTCAGTGTGGTACCCCTCAGTACCCAGTCGTAGCCGATGTTCCACAGGAGCGGCCCGAGAACCGAGCCCTGTGGAACACCGCACGACACTTCCCGTCTCCCCCAGCCGTTCCGCTCGGGAAAGATCACAGACCTCTCAGATAGGTACGCCCCGATGACGCGACGCAGGTAGGTTGGCACCCCATGGTAGCGGAGCGCCTCCCTGATGCAAACCCAAGGCAAGGAGTTAAAAGCGTTTGCAATATCCAACGACACCGCAAAAACTACCTCGCCCTGAGAGACCGCATCCTGCGCGCGGGACTTGACCCGCAGGATGGCATCCACCGTCGAGCGACCACCGCGAAAACCAAACTGCGAGTCCGAAAGATCTGGCCCGACCTCCACCATGTGCTTCGTCAAACGCCCGACCAAGACACGCTCGAACAACTTGGCCATCTCGTTCAGCAACACGATGGGGCGGTAGGCGGAGGGAGACTCCGCTGGACGCCCTTCCTTTCTGAGAAGGACTAACCTGCCTGTCTTCCACCTCTGTGGAATTATGGCTTGAGCCAGACAGGCAGTGAATAGCCCCCTCACATAAGGCCCTAAAGCGTCCATCGCCAAGGCTAGAGCGCGACCAGGTATTCCGTCCGGTCCGGGGGCAACGGATCTCCCCCGCAGGCGCACTATTGCATCTGCCATCTCTTCTTCATCGACCTCTGGTATGTTTTCCGGTCTTTGATCTTCATCGGCCTTTTGGCGTGGACCCATCTGCGGCAACCTAACCTAACCTAACCTAACCTAACCTAACCTAACCTAACCTAACCTAACCTAACCTAACCTAACCTAACCTAACCTAACCTTTTTTTTTTTTTTTTTTTTTTTTTTTTTTTTTGTTTTCGCTGGGGAAACCCATCATGGGGACCTCACCGGCCGTCAATGGGTGAGGTACTGTGAGACTCCTACTCACTAAAACCCACAGCGGAACCCATCGCCGCAGTGCAATGGGGCGTTGCAGGATCGCTTGCGCATACACTACAACACCCCTGCGACGGCCCGTACCTCGCGGGCCAACCTCGCCTAAATCAGGATGCCCTCGGTTCGCAGAGCATCCCGACCGCTCCGATGACGTGCAGGGGAGTCAACGAGAGACCCCCCCGCAGTAGCTCCTCTAGGGTGGCGGGAGAAGATGCGCGTACCGGCGCCTCCTCCCCCCCAGCCGACGGCGACGAAGAGGGTCTGCTAAGGCGTTAGCCTCGCGTTCCCTCTCCGCCGTCTCCTTCAGTGAGATGACGGCCTCGCTGAAGGAGACCATCGCCGACCAGGACCTCGCGTCGCGTAGCATGGCCTCCACCACGCTTCGCAACGAAAGGTCTCCACCCACTACCGCCATCAGGGCATGGCGCTGGGGAGCCCAAGCGACGCATTCCACGAGGGTGTGGTGCGAGGTGTCCGAGGACGCACCACACTCGTGACATGCGGGCGACGGTTCCCGACGCGCAACCTGGAACAGATACTTACCAAAGCATCCATGCCCGGTAAGCATCTGCGTCAGCCTGAACGTCAGGACACCGTGTGGCCTCCCGACCCAGCGAGACAAATGCGGACGGACCGCACTCACCGTCGCCAGGCCAGCCGCTGGAGTCCCCAGTTCTTCCCACCAGCGCCGGATCAGAGCCTCGTCAGCTAGGCGCCTGATCCGAGCGACTCCCTCCCGCGCTGGACGTTCCCCGCGCGCACGCTCACTCGCCCGAAACCGGTACACTTCGGCGAGCACCTCCGCCTGGAGTTCCCAGGGCGGATCGCCCGCCAGAAGCGTCGCCGCCGTGAAGGACACCGTACGGTATCCCCGTATCGCCCTCACCGCCAGGACCCGCTGCGCCTTGCGCAATTGGGCCCTGTTTGGAGCGGAGAGGGCGTCAGTCCAAACGGGAGCACCGTACAGTGCCATGGACCTCACGATGCCGGCATAGAGCCGCCGGCAAGGAGATCCAGGGCCCCCGACATTCGGCAAGAGTCTGCCGAGGGCCGAGGCGGCGCCCATCAGTCTCGGGGTGAGCTGGGCGAAATGGACACGGAACGTCCAGCGACCGTCCAGGGTCAGGCCCAAGTAGCGCATGTGGGCCCGAACCTCCACCATCCTACCCTGGACACGCAGACAGGCGTTGCGGGGGGCACCCTTCCGTGGGCCATGGAAAAGGAGGGCCTCCGTTTTGGAGACTGAGACCCTCAGGCCCAACATCCCTATTCGGTCGACGACCAAATTGGTGCCGACTGTGGCCAAGCGTGCCGCTTCCTCATAAGAATGGCCCCGGGCCGTGACGAGGGTGTCATCCGCATAAGCGATGACACCCAGCCCGGGAAGGAGCGGACACCGCAGGAGCCAGTCATAGCCGAGATTCCACAGAACCGGGCCCAAAACCGCCCCCTGTGGAACCCCGCAGTCGACACGTCGCCGACCGACCAACCCGTTTGCCCCCAACCACACGACCTGTCTGTCGCGGAGGTACGCGTCCAACACCCGCCGGAGATAGAGAGGCACCTCATGGTACCGAAGTGCCTCTCGTAGCGTCTCAAACGGCAGGGTGTTGAAGGCGTTGGCCACATCCAACGAGACGGCTAGCATCACGTCTCCCTCCTCCACTGCGGCCAAGGACCGAACCTTCAGGGCGTTCAGAGCGTCTACCGTTGAACGGCCCGCCCTGAACCCAAACTGAGCCTCTGAAAGGCCCGGCCCCACCTCCTCGAGATGCTGAGTTAGACGGGCAGCGAGAATTCTCTCAAAGAGCTTCCCCGTCTCATTCAGCATCACGATTGGCCTGTATGCCGAAGGCGAGTCCAGAGGACGACCCTCCTTGGGCAACAGGCACAACATACCCTCCTTCCAGACCTTCGGGAACTGCCCACTGCGGAGACATGCATTGAACAGTGCCCGAAGGTCCCCTCCCAGGTATTCCAGGGCGATGCACAGAACTCGCCCCGGAATACCGTCCGGACCCGGAGCCGTCCGCCTGGCCCGCAATTTGTCTAGGGCCAGGTCCATCTCCCCCTCGGTGATTGGGGAGAATCCCTCGACTCCCTCGAAGCGTGAGGGAGGAGCCATCACCGGGGGGACGTGTCCGGACGACTCCGGGAACAACCCTCCGATCAGTCGCAGGAGGACGTCGGGCGGCGTGGTCTCCGTGACCGGGGCGCCATGCGCGCGGAGCTTGTTCCGCGCGCTGATATAGGGACGCCCCCACGGATCCCGATCCAGGCCCGCCAATAGTTCCTGGCGGGCCGCCGCCTTGGCCTGGCTGATAGCGAGCTGCAGGGCCTTCTTTGCTGACCGGTAGGCCTGCCGCAGCTCGCTCTCCAAGTCGGGGTCCAGGCCATTCCTCCTGCGACACCGAACATATCTCCGCCTGTGCGCATTACACGTCGCCCGAAGCTGTGCTATTTCGGGCGACCACCAATACACCGAACGACGGCGCCGGTCGCGACGCCGAACTCGCGACATGGCCGCATCGCACACCCTAGTGAGGGCGTCCCGCATGCGGCCAGCCAGCTCCTCCACGTCGGAGCTGGCGCCCACCACACTCCCCTGGGAGCACCACGCTTCTACAATGGCCGCCTCTCTGGCCAGCTCTGTGTCCAGCTGGCCCAGGGCCCACCTCGGGAACGCTCGAGAGGGCCCCCTTGGGCGGTCCATTGGCACCGGACGGGTGGAGATCTCAAATCGGATATAATTGTGATCCGACAGAGTCTCCACCTCCTCCTCTACCCTCCAGTTTATCACATTGCGTGCGACGGCGGGGGTGGCGAACGTTAGGTCCACCACGGACCCCCCCTGCTGCCGCACGCACGTGAACGCTGTCCCAACATTGAGAAGGGACAGGCCGGAGAGTAGGGCCCACGTTTGGACAGCTCGTCCCCGAGCGTCCGTCGTGGGATTCCCCCAGGCCAGGGACTTGGCATTAAAGTCACCGAGGACGATAGTGGGCCTCGGCGACAACCTGCAAACCGCAGCGCGGACGGAGTCGAGAAAAACCTCGAACTCCGCCAGACTGCGGTTGGGGGAGAAGTACACGGCGACAATCGCGTACTCTCCCCACCCTGCCACGACAAGTCCCTGGCCCCTCTCGATTACCGAGAGACGGGGGCCGGTGCTGCTCCCAGACACTATGGCCACGGAGCCCTCCAGATCCCCCACCCAGTGCGGTTGGGGGGGGACAAAGTAGGGCTCACAGGCCACCGCCAGACCAATCTCCCACTCGGCCATGGACTGCAGCAAAAGGTCCTGCGCTCCAGCCGAGTGGTTCACATTCGCTTGGAGGAAGCGAGAGTGTCTGTCCATTAAGATGACATCTCAGCTTCCTCAGCCTGGCGGCTTCCGGCACTAGTGACGGCTCCGGTCCGTTGAGCCATCCTGCCTTTCGTGATGGGTGGGTTGCAGTCACGCCCACCCATCATATGCCCAGAGGGGCGCCCAGCATCCGCGCAGACCGCGCAGCGAGCTGCCTTCGCGGTGCAGGCAGCGGAATGGTGCTCGTCACTGCCACACCGGTAGCACAGGCGCCCCCTTTCCACCCTAGATGGGCACCGAGGTACTGTGTGCCCCAGTCCCATGCACCTGAAGCAGCGTAATGGACGCTGCTCCAGTACCTCCACTTTGGCCGACGACCACCCAACCAGGAGTCGTTTAGCGTCGGCCACCTTTTTGGCTGCTGTAACTGGGCACCTTACAACAGCCGCGCCCACCCCACCCTTGCCCGAGTGGACATGACTCACCCAGACAGACTCCGATGAGCAGCCGCCCGCACGTGCGACTGCCTCGGCCACCTTCTCCCTAGTGGCCGAATCGTCCAGGCCCCACACCCTCAGCTCTCCCATCTTCGAGGGCCGAGCGATGGTCGCCACCCCATCCAGGACCTGGCGGAGTTTCTCCGCCAGCCTGTCCGCCGCCTCCACTGGCACAGTGGTTGGGAGCTCCAATAGCCTCGCCCCAGTGGCAGCCACCCTCACGGAAAGACCCCCCGTGATTCCCAACTGGGGCAGGTCTATGCCCTGCTGTGCACGCTCCAGCAACTTGGCATAGGTGACACCCTTTGATGCCGCCTCCTGCTGGAGCGTTATAATTACCGCCGCAGTACGCGGCGGGGCGGCAACCTTGGGCTTGGCCGGTGCCGGAGTAGCCTTCGGCGCTGGCTTAGCTGTCACCGGGGCAGCCGGAACCGCAGAAGGGGAAGACTTCTTCCCCTTTCCTTTCCCCTTGCGGACCACTGTTGACCACGTCTCTTCCCCGGCATTGCTCGGACCTGCTACAGGGGCAGATGGAGCCGGCGCAGGCACTGGAGCAGGTGCCGGTGCAGATACTGCCGATTGCAAAGGTCGCGTGCGCGCAGGAGCCGCAGTCCTCTTTTCCTTAGGCTTGTGCCTACGTGTCGCCGATCCCTCACCCACCACAACCGCTACCGGTGCTGGTATTTCTTGAGGCGTGATCGGTGCAGGCGTAGGCGCAACTACCTCTTTCCTCCTATCAGCTGCCAAAGGGGGGCGGACCATCCTCGCCGGCAGGAGGCGCTCCTCAATGTTGGCAAACTTAGCTTCGATGAGGGCGCCCACCGAGGAAATAAGGGAAGCCCTCATCTCTTCCAAAACATCATCTCTCACTGCAGCAGCTGAATGGGACGCCCTCATCTCCTCAAACTGCCTCCTGTGTGCCTTTACCTCTGCTTTGAGGTTATCGACCTCGCGGCGCAGCCTCTCGTTATCGGCAGCCACCCTGCGCGTCTCCTCGCTCATTGAACGAGAGGCTAACCTCTCCACAATCCTCTGAAGCGACATCGCTGCCTCCTTCAGCCCCTTTATACAGGTGCCTTTTAAATTGCTGGACTTAGCGACTATTTCCAAAATAGCGGCCACGCTACGCCCAGCATCCGCACGCAGACCTTGCACATCCGTCCTGACCTCCTCATCCTGTCCCTCCGACATCGACAGCTCAGAGCCAAATTCAAAAACGGCCTCCGCAGGACGAGGCTCCTTGCGAGTCTCTTTGCGAAAGGCCCTTGCCTCCAAAGCGCGCTCGAACTCCAACTCTCTCGCTTCGGCCTCTAACTCGCGCAATTCAGCGCGCGCGCGAGTCAAGCCCGAGCCTCCTGCAGATCGTCCCCGACGAGCCTTCTGCATTCTTGCGCCAACACTTTGCTCCGTCTCCGTTTCCGAACCAGAGCTCGGAAGCGGAGGCAGAACATGTGTTCTCTTGCGCCCCACCGACGTATCCGTGTCCGTGCCGGCGTCAGAGTCAGCCATGACTCATTCGCCAACACGAGACACCAACACCCAACAAAAACAACACAAAAATGTCGCAAAAAACAGCGACAGAACCAAAAACAAGCAAAAATCAAAAATCCGATGAGCAAAGCCGAAGAACAAAACAAGTGTGCATCAAACAAATCCGGGAATCATAAACAGTCGTAATTCAATAGAAGCAATCCAAAAAACACGCAGAAAAGGTAAGCCAAACAAGTTTTTTTTTTTCCCCAACCTAACCTAACCTCAACCTAACCTAACCTAACCTAACCTAACCTAACCTAACCTAACCTAACCTAACCTAACCTAACCTAACCTAACCTAACCTAACCTAACCTAACCTAACCTAACCTAACCTAACCTAACCTAACCTAACCTAACCTAACCTAACCTAACCTAACCTAACCTAACCTAACCTAACCTAACCTAACCTAACCTAACCTAACCTAACCTAACCTAACCTAACCTAACCTAACCTAACCTAACCTAACCTAACCTAACCTAACCTAACCTAACCTAACCTAACCTAACCTAACCTAACCTAACCTAACCTAACCTAACCTAACCTAACCTAACCTAACCTAACCTAACCTAACCTAACCTAACCTAACCTAACCTAACCTAACCTAACCTAACCTAACCTAACCTAACCTAACCTAACCTAACCTAACCTAACCTAACCTAACCTAACCTAACCTAACCTAACCTAACCTAACCTAACCTAACCTAACCTAACCTAACCTAACCTAACCTAACCTAACCTAACCTAACCTAACCTAACCTAACCTAACCTAACCTAACCTAACCTAACCTAACCTAACCTAACCTAACCTAACCTAACCTAACCTAACCTAACCTAACCTAACCTAACCTAACCTAACCTAACCTAACCTAACCTAACCTAACCTAACCTAACCTAACCTAACCTAACCTAACCTAACCTAACCTAACCTAACCTAACCTAACCTAACCTAACCTAACCTAACCTAACCTAACCTAACCTAACCTAACCTAACCTAACCTAACCTAACCTAACCTAACCTAACCTAACCTAACCTAACCTAACCTAACCTAACCTAACCTAACCTAACCTAACCTAACCTAACCTAACCTAACCTAACCTAACCTAACCTAACCTAACCTAACCTAACCTAACCTAACCTAACCTAACCTAACCTAACCTAACCTAACCTAACCTAACCTTTTTTTTTTTTTTTTTTTTTTTTTTTTTTTTTTTTTTTTTTAACGTTGGGGAATGCATTTACGCACCGTCCACCTATAACCCCAGGTGGGTGTGTGGGACTCACCAGCTAGAAGAGCCGGTACTACCCACTAAACCCCAACGATCCCCACCCCTCCGCCATAATGGGACGCCGCAGGATCGCTTGCGCATTCCACTACGACGCCCCGGCGGTAGGCCCGAAGGCCACCATCAGGTGGGGCCCCCGTAGGAACCCCACAGCGGCTGCAGTGGACAGGGCCCGAAACACCGGCCCTCTCCCCTGCAGCCCCACCGCGCCGCCATCAAACGGTGGCGACCCCGTCTGGGCCGCGGAAGCAGGAGACTGGCAAATACCACGACTCCCCTCCTGCCGCGGCCCACCCCTCTACCGGCCGCGAGCCTATTAACACAGGCCCGCAGCCGGCATCCCCCCCATCCAGTAGCGGGACCGCCGAAGCAGTCCCGTCACCGGCAGCCACAACGCCGCAGCCGAAGCAGCGGCGAGCGACACCAAACCTCCCACCGAAGTGGGCAGGCCAGCCCAAGAATCGGACCGACCACCTCACCAAAGGGTCTGCTCGCAAGTCCACTCTGCTACACCAGAGAAGTACCCGGAGCAGCACCCTTACCCACACCACACCGCCCACCGAAGTAGGCACCCTTCCAACGGCTGCAGAGGACAGGGAGAGCGGCAACGAAACACCGACACTCCTCTTCCCCTGCAGCCCCACCGCGTCTGCCATCGAAGACGGTGGCAGCCCCGTCAAGGCCGCGGGGGGCAGGGAGAACGGCGCACCGAAATACCGGCACTCCTCTCCCACCGCGGCCTTCCCCTCTGCCAGTTGCGAGCCCGTTCTCACAGACCCGCAACCGGTACCCACCCTCCGGAAGCGAGACCGCCGAAGCGGCCCCACCCCGGTGGCCGCAACTCCGGAAGCCGAAGCCTCAACGGAGAGCGGCCCCTCCTTGAGCGTGCCTCTAACCGTGGGGGTCTGAACCACGGTTAGAGGCACGCCCCCGCTGTTGGTCCGCGCCGGATTTCTCCGGTACCACCCGCCCGTCTGTGCTCAGGCGGGTGGCGTTCCCCCATCCGCCACCTGGGGACGCGCCCGGTAGGAGTCAGCTCTCCCCCGGGAACCTAACCTAACCTAACCTAACCTAACCTAACCTAACCTAACCTAACCTAACCTAACCTAACCTAACCTAACCTAACCTAACCTAACCTAACCTAACCTAACCTAACCTAACCTAACCTAACCTAACCTAACCTAACCTAACCTAACCTAACCTAACCTAACCTAACCTAACCTAACCTAACCTAACCTAACCTAACCTAACCTAACCTAACCTAACCTGACCTAACCTAACCTAACCTAACCTAACCTAACCTAACCTAACCTAACCTAACCTAACCTAACCTAACCTAACCTAACCTAACCTAACCTAACCTAACCTAACCTAACCTAACCTAACCTAACCTAACCTAACCTAACCTAACCTAACCTAACCTAACCTAACCTAACCTAACCTAACCTAACCTAACCTAACCTAACCTAACCTAACCTAACCTAACCTAACCTAACCTAACCTAACCTAACCTAACCTAACCTAACCTAACCTAACCTAACCTAACCTAACCTAACCTAACCTAACCTAACCTAACCTAACCTAACCTAACCTAACCTAACCTAACCTAACCTAACCTAACCTAACCTAACCTAACCTAACCTAACCTAACCTAACCTAACCTAACCTAACCTAACCTAACCTAACCTAACCTAACCTAACCTAACCTAACCTAACCTAACCTAACCTAACCTAACCTAACCTTTTTTTTTTTTTTTTTTTTTTTTTTTTTTTTTTTTTTTTTTTTTTTTTTTTTTTTTTTTTTTTTTACGTCAGGAAACCCTGTTGCCGGGTACCCGCCGCCTGGGGAAGAACGACGGGTTATGTGGGGCTCCTGCCGCGCAAAGATGGTAAACGCGCGGCAGCCTACCCACTAAAACCTGACGGTGTCCACCTTACTCGCCTTGGGGTCGGGGCCACGGGAACCAGAAAATCATCCGCGACCCCGACGGCGATTGCCCTACGGCACGACTCGGTGTCGGGGGGTGGGAGCAGCACCCCTCGACGACTCCTGGAGTGGCGCGCGGCGGACACCGCGCGCGCCTACTCGGGCCAGGTTGTTAGACGGCAGACTTCCCCAAGTCTACCGCCCTCTGGCTAGTGTTAGGGGGGGAGGCGACGATCGTGGGCCGCTCTCCGGCGCCCGGTCCTTTTGCGGCGGATGGCGAGATCGGAAGTTGCCTCCCTTTCTCTCTCCGCCGCCTCCTTCTGCGACATCACGTCCTCGCAGAAGGACAGGACGGCAGCCCAAGACCTTTCGTTACCGACCATGGCGGAAATCACAGCCGGCAACGTCAGGTCAGCCCCCACAACACTGCGGAGCGCCTCGCGCTCCGACTCCCATGCTGGACACTCCTCCAGCACGTGTTGGGCCGTCTCGTCGACGCAGCCGTGGCAGTGGTGGCAGCGTGGATCCGGCTCTCTTCCGGCGACGCGGCACAGGTATCCGCCGAAGCACCCGTGCCCCGTGAGGATCTGCGTCAGCCGAAAAGTGAGGACACCGTGACGTCTCGCCAGCCACTGCCTAAAGACGGGGCGAACTGCGTCGATGGTCCTGCGACCAGCCGAAGGATGCTCTAGCCTGCCGAGCCACTCTTCGATTGCGGCATCCCGCTCCTCGTTTGCGTGACGTGCTGGACTAAGGTCCCCGGACGCATAGCCTCGACGCCGATGGTAAGTCGACGCCAAGGAAAGCGCATCCAGGTCCCAGGGTAAGACTCCAGCCAGCACGCACGCCACATCGCCCGAGATGGTACGGTAACCCCTTACGACTCTAGTCGCCATAATCCTTTGCGACTGCCGCAAAACAGCCACATTTTCACGGCATAGAGCGTCTGCCCATACCGGGGCACCGTATAGCGCCATGGATCTGAGGACTCCCAAGTAGAGGCGCCTGCTGGAGCAATTCGGCCCGCTGACGTTCGGCAGCAATCTGCTTAACGCTCCCGCCGTCTTCATCAGCTTCGGCGCAAGGGCATCAAAATGGGCTCGGAAGTTCCACCGGCTGTCGAGCACGAGTCCAAGGTACTTCATCGTACTCGACAAGCCGATGCGGACTCCACCCACCGTGATGTGAGAGCCTGATGGTGGTGCTCTTCGAGGGCCGTGGAAGCAGAGTGCCTCCGACTTTTCTACTGCGACCTCCAGCCCCAACCTGCGAATCTTACTGACGACGTGGGTTACTCCCGCCGTTGCTAGTATCGCCGCCTCGCTGTGGTTTTTCGCCCGCGCCAATACCAGGGTGTCGTCCGCGTAACACACCACGCTGACACCCCGCAGTGTGCTACTCCGCAGCACCCAGTCGTAGCCGATGTTCCACAGGAGCGGCCCGAGAACCGATCCCTGTGGAACACCGCACGACACTTCCCGTCTCCCCCAGCCGTTCCGCTCAGGAAAGACCACAGACCTATCGGAGAGGTAAGCCCCGATGACGCGACGCAGGTAGGTTGGCACCCCATGATAGCGGAGCGCCTCCCTGATGCAAGCCCAAGGCAGAGAGTTAAAGGCGTTTGCGATGTCCAAGGACACCGCAAAAACTACTTCACCCCGGGAGACCGCATCCTGCGCGCGGGACTTAACCCACAGAATGGCATCCACGGTTGAGCGACCACCGCGAAAGCCAAACTGCGCGTCCGATAGATCGGGCCCGACCTCCACCATGTGCTTGATCAGGCGGCTGGCTATGATGCGCTCGAATAGCTTGGCTAGCTCATTTAGCAGCACGATGGGGCGGTAGGCGGAGGGGGACTCCGCTGGACGCCCTTCCTTCCTGAGGAGGACCAACCTGCCTGTCTTCCACCGCTGTGGAATTATGGCTTGAGCCAGACAGGCAGTGAATAGCCCCCTCACACAAGGCCCTAAAGCGTCCATCGCTAAGGCTAGAGCGCGACCAGGTATTCCGTCCGGTCCGGGGGCAACGGATCTCCCCCGCAGGCGCACTATCGCATCTGCCATCTCTTCTTCGTTGACCTCTGGTATGTTCTCCGGTCTTTGATCATTATCGGCCACTAAGCGTGGACCCATCTGTGGCGGCTCAAAGTCCTGGTTCGGAAAAAGAGTCGCTAGCACACTTCCCAACACCTCCGAGTCTAGTGTTTCGGTTAATGGAGGGGCCCAGGGGCGAAGCTTGTTCATGACCATTCTATATGGTGTGCCCCAAGGGTCTCTATCGAGCCCCTCCAGCATCTCGGCTCTGCCTTCAGTTATGGCCCTGGTGATCTGGGCTTGGAGGCGCGTCTTGGCTTCCACATAACTGGCATACCTACGATCCTCCTCTGCCTGATCCCGATGTACCCTCCTTCGGTAGTGCGAGAAGAGGCGTCTGGCAGCAACGCAGTCCTCACGCAGCTGCGCGATTTCTACGGTCCACCACCACACTTGCTGCCTTGGAGGGCGACACCCGGACCGAGGCATTGCAGCATCGCAGATGCGCTTCACCAGCTCCTCTATACGATCTGCTGTCTCTTCTGCTGACGCTATGTGTTGAGGCAGCCAAGAGGCCACAGTTGCCGCCTCCTTCAATACCTCTGAGTTGAGGCGCTTCAGCTGCCACCTCGGACCCTCCTCTCTCAGGGTTCGGTTCGGGCTTGGCGGCACCGCCGAATGAGTGGAGATCTCGTATCGAATGTAAAGATGGTCCGATAAGGTCTCCACGTCATCCAGCACTCGCCAGCCGTGGACACGGCGCGCTAAGGCAGGGCTCGCGAACGTTATGTCCACGATGGATCCGCCCTGCCGTCGCACACATGTGTTGACCGTTCCCTGATTTAGGACTGTCAAGCCGGTGGCAACAACCCATTCTTCTAATAATCGCCCGCGTGCGTCCGTTGCCGGGCAACCCCATGCACCTGACTTAGCGTTTAAATCGCCTGCTACCAGCGCGTAGCGGTGCCTACTCCGAGATATTAATTCCCCCAAGCCGTCGAGAAAGTTTTCAAACTCGACCAGGGTTTTGTTGGGGGAGAAGTAGACACCTACTACTAACATTTCGCCAAGCGAGGCCGCCACGAAACCGGGACCTCTAAGCACCCGTGTGAACGCCGGTGCGCCTATGCCTATCTGGGTTATAAGTGCTACCGACCCTTCGCTGTCGCCGACCCAATTGTCCCTAGGTGGAATGTGGTAGGGCTCCGATAGTATCGCCAGCTTCGCAGACCACTGCACCAAGCTTTGGACCAAGAGGTCCTGTGCCCTGGCACAGTGGTTCAGGTTTGCTTGTATCACCTGAAATGCCATCGCTACTGACGAACTATTTCCTCCGTGGGCGGCTTGACTGTCCCAGTCGCAGGACGGCAACGAGCCGGGGCCCGGGTGCAAGTCGCGCTTCCTACAATGTGGCCGGCTGGCCTCTTAGCGGCCTCACAGACCGGACAGTGTGGCGTGGCCGAGCATTGTTCACGCTTGTGGCCTGGTTGTCCGCATCTGTAACACTGGCTGCTACGGTCATTACTGCCAGTGCATTTCGCCGCCACGTGTCCCAACTCATGGCAGCGGAAACAGCGCTGGGGTCGGGGTTGCAATAACTTTACTTGCGCTGACACAAGCCCTACCCTAATTTTCTTATCACTGGCCACCTTTTTGGCGGCCAGCACAGGGCATTTCACCCAGGCCGACCCTACGCCGAACCGATTGCGACGTACTCCGCCGACCCTCACAGCCTCCTGTGTGCATCCCCCAGTCTTGCTTATGGCTTCGGCCAGGTCTTCCGGTGTCACTGAGTCGTCGAAACCCAGTACCCGAAGCTCAGCACACTTCACTGGCCGGGAAATATGCACGTCTTCATTGGCCAGGATCATACCTAACTGTTGCGCAAGGGCGTCAGCCTTTCTGTCATTGTTGGCGCCAGGCAGTTCCAGCATCCTGGCCCCTGTCGCCGCCACCTTATATCTAAGGTCTGTAATGCCCAGGTCGTTCAGATCCAGCTTTTGCTTGACCTGGGCAAACACCTCCCCGTATGTAACCTTTCGTTCAACTGCTGAGGGCTGAAGCCTGATGACAACTGCAGCTGAACGGGGTGGGCGCAGCTTCGATGATTTAAGCTCGCCCGATGGCACCTTCTTCCGCAGTTGCTTGATTGCCTCTGTTTTCTTCTTTGCGCCCCTCTTGACCACCAAGTTCCACCCTTCTGAGCTGGTAGTAGGAGGTGGCGGTGGTCGTGTATCCTTGGTAGCAACCAGCTGCGCTACCTTTGAGGTCGCCTTCTTCTTTTTCTTTTTCTTTTCCTTCTTCTTGGACTGTTTCAAGCCAGGGTTTGCCGGCGCCATCAGGGTAGTGGTTGTGGCTCCTGACTCCCGAGTAACAGCTTCCACAGGCAACGGCGATGGGACTCGTTGCACTGGAAACAACTTCGCCTCCATAGCTTCGAAACGGGCACTCACTAATGTGCCCACCTGCGCCATTATGGAACGCACTAGTTCTTCGGCGTTCAGAGGCATCGTTCCTGATAATGGGATAGCTGCGTCCGTTCCCTGAGAGACCGCCAGCGGTGCGACAGTGCAGGATCTCTCCTGTTGGTTCTTCTGCAGTGCAGATTCCGCTACATCCGTAATCGGCGACAGATTTGAGGGAAGTGATTGTGGTTGCGGTGCTGCTCGAGCTTGTTCCAGCTCCGACCTCATTTCTCGCACTTCCTTTCTCAAATCAGCCACCTCCATCTGAAGCCTGGTGTTGTCGGCTCGGAGCTGTGCCGCCTCCTCAGATGCTGTTCGCCGGGCAAGTTTATCCACGGCACTGGCAATCGTGGCCGCCGCATCTTTAAGGGCCTTAGTAAAGGTACCCTTTAAGTTGCCGGATTTTGTGGCGACCTTTTCGATGAGTTCCAGGCTGCTCTTAACCTGTCCCTGAAGCGCCATCACCGAATCCGCTTCCTCATCCACTCCGACTTTCGATCCACCTGATAGGCGCGGGCTGGTTCTCTGAGCTCTGGTCCTCAGCGCCGACGCCATATCCGCCACTTCTTTTAGGGCTTTGAGCCTTAGCTCCTCCTTCTTCGCCTCATTTAGAGCTCGTTGGGCTTCCGCCAGTCCTACGTACTGGCCTGTTGTGGGTGGCCGACCTCTCCCGCGATTGGTCACTGTTTTTGCCTTAGGTTCCTTTTCCTCCTCCGGTGACCCGGACTGGCTTCGGTAACCTTGGGCTGCCGCAACTTTAGTAGGCGCGCCTGCTACGCCCTTCGCAGGCCGTGCTCTGACTCCGCCCATCACAAGCCTCTCCTTTACACCGCCCCTCTCGGGCTCTCCGCCCTTCGCGGGCCCAGCAGCAACTCCGCCCATCGCGGGCTCCACTTCTACTTCGCCCATCTCGGGCCCAACATCAACACCGCCAGTCGCTGGCACATCGTCGTTGTGGGGTTTTTTATTACTATCCATACTGTTCCCACGAGTATGGGGGAAATAAGACGTCCATCCGAGCGGTGCCCCCTGCACCCGGATAAGCCTCCTCGTAACCCGCTAGAGTGTCGGCCGGTACCCTAGCGGGGAAAGCAGTAACGACTGAACCGCCCATCAGCCATGCATCCCCTCACGCTGCTGCACCGCTTGGGATTCGGGGTAATTTTTTATAGAGGTTTTCTTCCTCGCAGCCCGGGCGATTAAGCCAAGGCTCTCGGTCCTAGCTCCCGGCCGCTAGACATGTCAACGACACCGGGATCCGGGATTACGAGGTTCGGGGGCGATGCACATGAGTGCTAGTCCGGCTGCGCAGTTAAGCACCCGCCAGACTCGCCCCCCCCTCCGCGCTTTTCTGTCAGGGTGTGCTCCCTTAGGCCGTGGGGTTAACAAACCCCTAAAGGCACGCCCATGCCTACTGGTTTTGGTCCGCGCCGGATTGCTCCGGTACCACCCGCTCAGTGCGGGTGGCGTTCCCCTATCCGCCACCTGGGGACGCGCCCGGTAGGAGTCCAGCAACTCCCTCGGGAACCTAACCTAACCTAACCTAACCTAACCTAACCTAACCTAACCTAACCTAACCTAACCTAACCTAACCTAACCTAACCTAACCTAACCTTTTTTTTTTTTTTTTTTTTTTTTTTTTTTTTTTTTTTTTTTTTTTTTTTTTTTTTTTACGTCAGGAAACCCTGTTGCCGGGTACCCGCCGCCTGGGGAAGAACGACGGGTTATGTGGGGCTCCTGCCGCGCAAAGATGGTAAACGCGCGGCAGCCTACCCACTAAAACCTGACGGTGTCCACCTTACTCGCCTTAGGGTCGGGGCCACGGGAACCAGAAAATCATCCGCGAACCCCGACGGCGATTGCCCTGCGGCACGACTCGGTGTCGGGGGGTGGGAGCAGCACCCCCCGACGACATCTGGAGTGGCGCGCGGCGGACACCGCGCGCGCCTACTCGGGCCAGGTCATTAGGCGGCAGACTTCCCCAAGTCTACCGCCCTCTGGCTAGTGTTAGGGGGGGAGGCGGCGATCGTGGGCCGCTCTCCGGCGCCCGGTCCTTTTGCGGCGGATGGCGAGATCGGAAGTCGCCTCCCTTTCTCTCTCCGCCGCCTCCTTCTGCGACATCACGTCCTCGCAGAAGGACAGGACGGCAGCCCAAGACCTTTCGTTACCGACCATGGCGGAAATCACAGCCGGCAACGTCAGGTCAGCCCCCACAACACTGCAGAGCGCCTCGCGCTCCGACTCCCATGCTGGACACTCCTCCAGCACGTGCTGGGCCGTCTCGTCGACGCAGCCGTGGCAGTGGTGGCAGCGTGGATCCGGCTCTCTTCCGGCGACGCGGCACAGGTATCCGCCGAAGCACCCGTGCCCCGTGAGGATCTGCGTCAGCCGGAAAGTGAGTACACCGTGACGTCTCGCCAACCACTGCCTAAGGACGGGGCGAACTGCGTCGATGGTCCTGCGACCAGCCGAAGGGTGCTCAAGCCTGTTGAGCCACCGCTCAAGTGCGGCATCCCTCTCCTCGCTCTCGTGCCGTGCTGGACTAAGGTCCCCGAACACATAGCCTCGACGCCGACGGTAAGTCGACGCCAAGGAAAGTGCATCCAGGTCCCAGGGTAGAACTCCAGCCAGCACGCACGCCACATCGGTTGAGATAGTCCGGTAGCCCCTGACGACTCTCGTTGCCATTACCCTCTGCGACTGTCGCAACACCGACACGTTTTCGCGGCAGAGTGCGTCTGCCCATACCGGGGCGCCATAGAGCGCCATGGAGCGCAGGACTCCAAGGTATAGGCGTCTACTCGAGCAACTTGGTCCGCTCACATTCGGGAGCAACCTGCTAAGTGCACCAGCCGTCATCATCAGTTTTGGCGCAAGGGTGTTAAAATGCGCTCGGAAGTTCCACCGGCTGTCGAGCACGAGTCCGAGGTACTTCATCGTACTCGACAAGCCGATCCGGACTCCACCGACCGTGATGTGGGTGCCCGATGGAGGTGCTCTTCGAGGGCCGTGGAAACAGAGTGCCTCCGACTTCCCTAGAGCAACCTCCAATCCCAACCTGCGTATTCTACTGACGATGTGGGCCACTCCCGCCGTTGCCAGTGTCACCGCCTCCCGGTAGTTCTTCGCCTGCGCGAGGACCAAGGTGTCGTCCGCGTAGCACACTACGCTGACGCCCCGCAGTGTGGTACCCCTCAGTACCCAGTCGTATCCGATGTTCCACAGGAGCGGCCCGAGAACCGAGCCCTGTGGAACACCGCACGACACTTCCCGTCTCCCCCAGCCGTTCTGCTCAGGGAAGATCACCGATCTCTCGAAGAGGTACGCCCCGATGACTCGACGCAGGTAGGTCGGCACCCCATGGTAGCGGAGCGCCTCCCTGATGCAAACCCAAGGCAAGGAGTTGAAAGCGTTTGCGATGTCCAGCGACACCGCAAAAACTACCTCACCCTGGGAGACCGCATCCTGCGCGTGGGACTTGACCCGCAGGATGGCATCCACAGTCGAGCGACCAACGCGAAAACCAAACTGCGAGTCCGACAGATCTGGTCCAACCTCCGCCATGTGTTTGGTCAAGCGCTCGACTAAGATGCGCTCGAACAGCTTGGCCATCTCGCTGAGCAGCACGATGGGACGGTAGGCGGAGGGAGACTCCGCTGGACGCCCTTCCTTTCTGAGGAGGACTAACCTGCCTGTCTTCCACCTCTGTGGAATTATGGCTTGAGCCAGACAGGCAGTGAATAGCCCCCTCACACAAGGCCCTAAAGCGTCCATCATCAGTGCTAGCGCCCGACCTGGCACTCCGTCCGGGCCCGGGGCAACGGACTTTCCCCGTAGGCGCTCAACCGCAGCCGCCATCTCCTCCTCATTAACCTCCGGCACGTCCTCGTACCCTTCATCTTCCACTGTGCTCGGACCCATCTGCGGTGACACGAAGTTATCTCGATGCGGGAAGAGACTATCGAGCACACCACTTAACACTTCCCTGTCGAGGGTTTCGGTGAGTGGAGGGGCCCAGGGGCGGAGCTTATTCAGTACCAACCTGTATGGTGTGCCCCAAGGATCTCTGTCTAGCCCCTCCAGCATTTCCGCCCTGCCCTCGGTTATGGCCCTGGTGATCTGGGCTTGGAGCCTCGTCTTGGCCTCTACGTAGCTGGCGTACCGGCGGTCTTCCTCAGCCTGATCCCGGCGAACTCTCCTACGATAGTGAGAGTATCGACGTCTGGTGGCAACGCAGTCCTCACGCAGTTGCGCAATTTCTGCCGTCCACCACCAGACTTGCTGTTGTTGAGGGCGACGCCCGGACCGAGGCATTGCAACATCGCAGATACGCTTCACCAACTCTTCAATCCCGTTCGCTGTTTCCTCTGGGGATGTAGCATATCGGGGCAGCCAGGAGGCCACGACTGCTGCCTCTCTCAGCACCTCTATGTTAAGGCGCTTCAACTGCCACCTCGGACCTTCCTCCCTCAGGGTTCGGCTCGGGCTTGGCGGCACCGCCGGATGAGTGGAGATCTCATATCTAATGTAAAGATGGTCCGACAAGGTCTCCACATCATCCAGCACTCGCCAGCCGTGGACACGTCGCGCTAAGGCAGGGTTCGCGAACGTCACGTCCACAATGGAACCACCCTGCCGTCGCACGCACGTGTAGACCGTTCCCTGATTTAGGACGGTCAAGCCGTTGGCAACCACCCACTCTTCCAATAGTCGCCCACGAGCGTCTGTTGCTGGGCAACCCCATGCGCCGGACTTGGCGTTCAAATCGCCCGCCACTAGCACGTAGCGGTGCCTACTTCGTGATGTTAGTTCCCCCAAACCGTCGAGAAAGTTGTCAAACTCGGCAAGGGTTTTATTGGGGGAGAAGTAGACACCTACTACCAGCGTTTCACCAAACGAGGTCGCCACGAAACCGGACCCCCTGAACACCTGTGTGAACGCCGGTGCGCCTGCACCTACCTGGGCGACAAGTGCCACTGTCCCTTCATTGTCGCCGACCCAGTTGTCCCTTGCTGGAATGTAGTAGGGCTCCGACAGTACCGCCAGCTTCACGGACCACTGCACCAAGCTTTGGACTAAGAGATCCTGAGCCCTGGCACAGTGGTTCAGGTTTGCTTGTATAACCTGTATTACCATTGTCACTGACGATACATTTCCTCCGTGGGCGGCTTGGCTGCCCTAGCCGCTGGACGGCAACGAGCCGGGGCCCGGGTACAGGCTGCGCTTCCGACAATGTGGTTGGCGGGCCTCGTGGCGGCCTCACAGACCGGACAGTGTGGCGTGGCAGAGCATTGCCCACGCTTGTGCCCTGGCTGTCCACATCGGTAGCACTGCCCGCTGCGATCGTCACCGCCAGTGCATTTCGCTGCCACGTGCCCCAATTCGTGACAGCGGAAACATCTCTGGGGTCGGGGTTGCAGTAACTTTGCTTGTGCCGACACAAACCCTACCCTAATTTTCTTCTCGCTGTCCACCTTTTTGGCGGCCAGCACAGGGCATTTTACGCAGGCCGACGCTACGCCAAACCGATTGCGACGTATTTCGCCGACCCTTACTGCCTCCTTGGTGCATCCTCCCGATTTACTGATAGCTTCGACCAGGTCTTCTGGTGTGACTGAATCATCAAAGCCTAGTACCCGAATCTCAGCACACTTCACCGGCCGGGTAATATGCACATCTTCCCCAGCCAGGATGGTTTTCAGCTGTTGTGCTAGAGCATCGGCCTTGCTGTCGCTGTTGGCGCCAGGCAGTTCTAGCATTCTTGCCCCGGTCGCCGCCACCTTGTACCTCAGGTCTTTAATGCCCAGGTCGTTGAGATCCAGATTTTGCTTGACCTGGGCAAACACCTCCCCGTATGTTACATTTCGTTCGGCGGCTGAAGGTTGGAGCTTTATAATCACCGCAGCAGAACGGGGGGCACGCATCTTACGTTTTGGCTCGCCCGATGGCACCTTCTTTTGTGAATGTTTGGCTGCCGCTGCCTTCCTCCTCGTGCCCCGCTTGACCACCAAATTCCACCCGTCTAAGTTGGTAGGAGCAGGCGGAGGTGGTTCAGCATTTTTGGGGGCATTTTGTTGCGATGCCTTAGGGGACGCTTTTTTCTTCTTCTTCTTTTTCTGTTTCTTGCCTTTTGTGCCAGGATTGGCGGGAGCTACCAAGGTGGTAACAAGGTCTTCTGGCTCATGAGCACGAGCTGCGTCTGCATCTGCGGCCAACGATGGTCGAACTCGGTGCTCTGGTAGCAGCCGGGCCTCCATTGCCTCGAAACGGGCACTCACCATGGTGCCAACCTGTACCATGATGGAGCGCACCAATTCGTCAGCATTGAAGGGTACCAGGTCTGATGTTTGTGTAGCAGTCCCCTGCCCTTGAGAACCTACCAGCGGCACGACTGCGTCTGTAGTCACTTCCACGTTTGCGGGAGATGATTGTAGAGGTGGTGCTGTACGAGATTTTTCCAGCTCCAATCTCATCTCTTGTACCTCTCTTCTAAGATGTGCCACCTCCTCCTGAAGCCTGATGTTATTGGCTCGGAGCTGTGCCGCCTCTTCAGATGCCGTACGCCGGGCAAGAACATCGACGGCCCCAGCGATTGTAGCCGCAGCATCTTTAAGGGCCTTGGTAAAGGTACCCTTTAAGTTACCCGATCTTGTGGCAACCTTCTCTATAACTTCCAGGCTGCTCTTAACCTTCCCCTGGAGGTCCGCTGCCGAGTCCGCCTCCTCATCTTTGGACACACCTGATAGGCGTGGGCTGGCTCTTTGTGCTCTGGTCCTCAGCGCCGACGCCATATCCGCCACTTCTTTTAGGGCTTTGAGCCTTAGCTCCTCCTTCCTCGCCTCGTTAAGGGCTCGTTGGGCTTCCGCTAATCCCACGTATTGGCCCGTTGTTGGTGGCCGACCTCTCCCACGATTGGTCACTGTTTTTGCCTTAGGTTCCTTTTCCTCCTCCGGTGACCCGGACTGGCTTCGGTAACCTTGAGCTGCAGCAACTTTAGTAGGCGCGCCTGCTACGCCCTTCGCAGGCCGTGCTCTGACTCCGCCCATCACAGGCCTCTCCTTTACACCGCCCCTCTCGGGCTCTCCGCCCTTCGCGGGCCCAGCAGCAACTCCGCCCATCGCGGGCTCCACTTCTACTCCGCCCATCTCGGGCCCAACATCAACACCGCCAGTCGCTGGCACGTTTCCTCCGCCCGTCGCAGGCACATCGTCGTTTTGGGGTTTTTTATTTTTGTTAACCATACTGTTCCCACGAGTATGGGGGAAAAAGACGTCCATCTGAGCAGTGCCCCCTGTACCCAGATAAGCCTCCTCGTAACCCGCTAGAGTGTCGGCCGGTACTCTAGCGGGGGAAGCAGTAGCGACTGAACCGCCCATCAGCCATGCATCCCCTCGCGCTGCTACGCCGCTTGGGATTCGGGGTGATTTTTTATAGAGGTTTTCTTCCTCGCAGCCCAGGCAATTAAGCCAAGGCTCTCGGTCCCAGTTCCCGGCCGCTAGACGTGATCAACGACACCGGGTCCGGGATTACGAGATTCGGGGGCGGTGCACATGAGTGCTAGTCCGGCTGCGCAGTTAAGCACCCGCCGGACTCGCCCCCCCTCCGCGCTTTTCTGTCAGGGTGTGCTCCCTTAGGCCGTGGGGTTAACAAACCCCTAAAGGCACGCCCATGCCTACTGGTTTTGGTCCGCGCCGGATTACTCCGGTACCACCCGCTCAGTGCGGGTGGCGTTCCCCTATCCGCCACCTGGGGACGCGCCCGGTAGGAGTCCAGCAACTCCCCCGGGAACCTAACCTAACCTAACCTAACCTAACCTAACCTAACCTAACCTAACCTAACCTAACCTAACCTTTTTTTTTTTTTTTTTTTTTTTTTTTTTTTTTTTTTTTTTTTTTTTTACGTCAGGAAACCCTGTTGCCGGGTACCCGCCGCCTGGGGAAGAACGACGGGTTATGTGGGGCTCCTGCCGTGCAAAGATGGTAAACGCACGGCAGCCTACCCACTAAAACCTGACGGTGTCCACCTCGGTCGCCATGAGGTCGGGGCCACGGGAACCAAAAAGAATCATCCGCGAACCCCGACGGCGATTGCCCTTCGGCACGTCTCGGTGTCGGAGGGTGGGAGTAACACCCTCGACGTCCACCATCTAGAGTGACTCGGGCCAGGTGATTAGGCGGCAGACTTCCCCAAGTCTACCGCCCTCTGGCCGGTGTTAGGGGGGGAGGCGGCGATCGTGCGCCGCTCTCCGGCGCCCGGTCCTTCTGCGGCGGATGGCGAGCTCGGCGTTGGCCTCCCTCGCCCTCTCCGCCGCCTCCTTCTGCGACATCACGTCCTCGCAGAAGGACAGGACGGCGTCCCAGGACCTTTTGCTGCCGACCATGGCGGAAATCACGGCCGGCAGCGTCAGGTCCGCCCCCACAACACTGCGGAGCGCCTCGCGCTCCGTCGCCCAAGCTGGGCACACCTCCAGCGTATGCTGGGCCGACTCGTCCGGGCAGTCGTCGCAGTGGTGGCAGCGAGGAGAGGGCTCCCTCCCGGCGACCCGACACAGATACCCCCCGAAGCAACCGTGCCCCGAGAGGATCTGCGTGGTGCGGAAGGTTAGGACGCCGTGACGCCTGCCCAACCACTGCGTGAGAATGGGGCGAACTGCCTCGACGGTCCGTCGGCCAGCGCAAGGGTGCTCCAGCCTGGACCTCCACTCCTCTATTGCGGCCTCCCGCTCATCCCTCCCCCGTGGTGCTGGGCTAAGGTCCCTGGACGCAGGGCCTCGACGCCGACAATAGATCGACGCCAAGGAAAGCGCATCCAGGTCCCAGGGTAAGACTCCAGCCAGCACACACGCCGCCTCGCCGGAAATGGTACGGTACCCCCTGATCACCCTGATCGCCATCACCCTCTGCGCGCGCCGCAGCAGGGCGATGTTTTCGCGACTCAGAGCATCCGCCCACACTGGGGCACCGTACATCGCCACCGATCGAACGACTCCACAATAGAGCCGCCGACACGAGGCACTCGGCCCGCCCACGTTCGGCAATAGCCTCCCGAGGGCAGCCGCCACCTTCATCACCCGCGGAACGAGTGCGGCGAAATGGGCCCCGAAGCGCCACCGGCTGTCGAGCACGAGACCAAGATAGGTCAACGAACTCTTCAGCCCGATGCGCGTGCCGCCGACGACGATGTTTGCGTCCCGCGGGGGTCCCTTCCGAGGACCATAAAAAAGGATGGCCCCAGACTTTTCCAGCGCGACCTCCAACCCGAGCCGCCTAATGCGCGCAACCACCTGGGCTACTCCTGCCGTCGCAAGAATTGCCGCCTCCCTATACGTGGCCTGCCGAGCCAACACAAGTGTGTCGTCGGCGTAGCAGACCACGCTCACCCCCCTTAGCCAGGAGCCCCGCAACACCCAGTCGTACCCGATGTTCCACAGGAGCGGCCCAAGTACCGAGCCCTGTGGAACACCGCACGACACCTCACGCGTGCTCCAGCCATCCCGGCCGGGAAAAGTTACGGACCTGCCCGACAGGTAGGCACCGATAACACGGCGCAAGTAGGTCGGCACCCCATGATGGCGGAGCGCCTCCCTAATACAGCTCCAGGGCAACGAGTTGAAGGCGTTGACGATGTCTAAAGACACCGCCAAAACTACGTCACCCTGAGCGACTGCGTCCTGTGCTCGGGCCTTCACCTGCAGAATGGCATCCACCGTAGAACGGCCACGGCGGAAGCCAAACTGAGCGTCCGACAGGTCCGGACCAACTCCCTCCAAATGGGCTGTAAGCCGGTCCACCACTATGCGCTCGAAGGTTTTGGCGACCTCGTCGAGCAGCACAATGGGGCGGTAGGCGGAGACGGAATCCGCCGGGCGTCCCTCCTTCCTGAGGAGGACTAATCTGCCTGTCTTCCACCGCTGTGGAATTAGGGCTTGAGCCAGACAGGCAGAATATAGTCCTCTCAACTCTGGACCGAAGCTGTTAGCGGTCAGGGCCAGCACCTTCCCGGGGATTCCGTCCAACCCAGGGGCTGTGGATTTCGCAGACAGCCGCGACACTGCCAGAGCGAATTCCTCCTCCGAAACCTCCGGAGCATCCTCTCCCTCCGCCCTTTCTCCAGCGGCCGGACGCAGGACCATCGGAGGTGGTGTGTGTTCCTCCCTCTGAGGAAATAGGTTCGACACCACCTCCCGCAAGACGTCAGGTGGTAGCGTCTGCGTTAGTGGGGGAGCCCAAGGGCGGAGCTTATTGCGCACCATCCGGTACGGCGTCCCCCACGGATCCCTATCCAGGCCCTCGAGCATTTCGACCCTTGCCGAAGCTTGTGAGGCCACAATTGCCACCTGCAACAGCCTCTTGGCCTCCACATACGTGGCGTACAGCCGGTCCTCCTCCTCTAAATCTCTCCGGACTCTCCGGCGATGGTGGGTGTACTGGCGTCTCGCGCCAACGCAGTCTTCACGCAGTGTCGCGATTTCCGCCGACCACCAGTACACCTGCTGCCTCGAGGGGCGACGCCCGGAGCGTGGCATGGATAGGTCGCAAATCCGCGACAGGGTCCGCTGCACCCACTCAGCAGCCTCCTCCACTGACTCGCTATTTCGTGGCAGCCACGATGCCACTAACGCCGCCTCCTCCAACAGACCCTTGTCCAGGCGTCTGAGTTGCCACCGGGGACCTTCCTCTCCCGAGTTTCGGCTGGGACCTGGCGGCACCGCCGGATGAGTGGAGATCTCAAACTGGATGTAGAGGTGGTCCGAGAGAGTCTCCACATCACCCAGCACTCGCCAGCCCTGAACACGGCGCGCTAAGGCCGGGCTCGCGAACGTAACGTCCACGATGGACCCGCCCTGCCGTCGCACGCACGTGTTGGCCGTCCCCCGGTTGAGGACCGTCAAATTAGAGGCAACAACCCACTCTTCGAGCACCCTGCCCCGAGCGTTCGTGGTCGAAGAACCCCACAAGCCGGACTTAGCATTCAGGTCCCCCACGACGACTACGTCCCTGGCCTGGAAGGTCCGAGTGAGCTCCGTCACCTCGTCCAGGAACTCCTCGAACTCCGCGACGGGTCGGTTGGGGGAGAAATATACTCCCACGACCACCATGTCACCCAGCAGTGCCGCGACGCATCCCGAGCCCTTTACAACACGCGTAAAAGGCAGAGAGCCCACGGCGACCTGGGAGACGATGGCCACCAACCCGTCGTTGTCGCCCGCCCAGTTGTCACGCGGGGGAACCCAATACGGCTCCGCCGCCACCGCCACTTGCACCGACCACTGCACCAGGCTTTGGACAAATAGGTCCTGTGCTCTGGCACAGTGGTTAAGGTTCGCCTGGAGGAACCTAAGGGCCATACCTAAGTTTCCATCCGTATCTCCGACGCGTCCTTACGGTGGGTTGACTTCTGGCTTGCCGGCCCAGATGCCCCCGATCGTCTTTTCGGCCCTGTTTTTTGGGCCCGAGCACACGCTGCACTCCCTACTGAGTGGTTTGCAGGCCTCTTCGCACTCTCGCACAGTGCACAGTGAGGTGCGGCGTCACACTCGCTGCGCTTGTGCCCAGATTGACCACACCTAAAGCATTGGCCACTGCGGTCAGCGGAGCCGGAGCACTTCGCCGCGACATGGCCACCCTCATGGCAGCGGAAGCAGCGCTGCGGTCTGGGCTTCAGCAGGTCGACTTTGGCCGATACGAAACCTACCAGAAGCCGTCCTGCATCGACCAACTTCTTAGCGGCAGCTATTGGGCATCGCACCCATGCTGTCCCAAGGCCAGCGCCGTTGCGACGGATTTCGCCAACTCGGACTGCTTCCTTCATACAACCGCCAACTCGACTGACCGTCAACGCCAGCTCTTCCGACGTTATCGAGTCGTCTAGGCCAATTACTCGGATCTCCGAGCACTTAGTCGGCCGAGACACTGCCACCTCGTCGTCCGGGAGAATCTCACGGATTCGCTGCGCGAGAGAGTCCGCTTTGTCGGCACTGCCGGTGCCGGGCAGCTCCAGCATCCTCGCGCCCGTAGCCGCCACTTTGAAGCGGATGTCCGAGATTCCCAGGTCCGTCAGGTTTACGTCCTTCTTGACCCGGGCGAACACCTCGCTGTATGTGACGCTCTTGTCGGTTGCGCCTGGTAGCAGCTTTAGCACCACCGCCGCTGATCTCGGTGGGCGCAGCTTTGGCAATTTCGTCTTTGCCCTGCCGGCCTTTTGCTCCCCCGCTTTAGGCGCCGTTGCACTAGGCACCTTCTTGGGCTTCCTTGCCACCACGTTCCATCCTTCCGTTAAACGGTTGGTGGAAGGGGCCGAAGTAGACGGAGCCACTGTGGCTAATGCAGCCTTCACAGCAGACTCCTCCTCAGGCAAGCTCCTCTTCTTCTTTCCTTTGCCCTTCTTGGGCTTCTTGTTCCCGTCCTTTGCAGGGTTGGCGGGGGCCATGAGGGTCGTCACCCTGGCGTCACCCTCTGCAGTCTTCGGGGCAGGCCTTACCATCGTCCTGTCGGACGCTAGCTGAGGACGAACCCGCTGTTCTGGCAAAAGCCTTCCCTCCAACGCCTCGAACCGGGCATTAATCATGGTCCCCACCTGAACCATGATCGTCCGGGCAAATTCTTCTACGCCCGCCGGATGTTGTGACGGGGGAATTGCCTGGACCTGCGCCTGGGGTGGTGAAGGGCGCACCTTAACCCGGGAGGCTTCTACTTGCGCTCTCAGCGCCGCGAACTCTTTCCGCACATCTTCGAGCTCCCAGTGCAAGCGGGCGTTACTTGCCCTTAGTTGGGCCACCTCATCCGACGCCGTACGTTTCGCAAGGACGTCCACTGCCTTGGAAATCGATGCGGCCGCCTCCTTGAGGGCCTTCGTGAACGTGCCCTTAAGGTTGCCCGATTTAGTGGCAACCTTATATATTATGTCCAGGTTTTGCGCCACCTGAGCCTGGAGCTCGGTGGCCAGTGCCTCATCATGGTTCAGGCACTGTGTCACTTCCGGGGTACGCGAGTTCGACCTCGACTGCACGGATAATGCAGCATCCGCAACTTCCTGCTCCGCGCGAAGCTGCATTTCGTGTCTCTTGGCCTCATTTAGGGCCTTCTTGGCCTCCGCTAGGCCTACGTACGCCCCTGTTGTCGGGGGTCGTTCTCTCCCTTTAGTTTTGGACTTTGGTCCCTTCCGTCCGGAGGTACTATCATCAGACGAAACTGACGCACTCCGTGGTCTTTTTCGGTGGTCCTTCATAAAAGATGCCCTTACGTCTCCTTCCAAGGACATCGTCGACCCCATACTGTCACCATCTGAGTCTCTCGGGTTATTCGCCCAGAGACGCCCGAGAGAGGAGACTGAATTTCTCCTCGATCTCATTCTCTCTCCGCTGATGATTGACGCCACTTCATCCAAACTCAGCCTGGTCACAACGACCTGCGCTGGCTTTAATGCAGGCGCATCGTTCTCTCCACCTTTAACAACGCCAGTCACTGGCCCAACTTCAACTCCGCCCGTCGCAGGCACAACGTCTTCTCCGCCCGTCACAGGCTCCACGTCAAGGTTTGTTTGTGTTTTTTTAAAAGATTCCATATTTGATCCCACGAGTGTGGGGGAAATAAGACGTCCATCCGAGCGGTGCCCCCTGCACCCGGATAAGCCTTCGCGTAACCCGCTAGAGTGTCGGCCGGTACTCTAGCGGGGGAAGCAGTAGCGACTGAACTACCCATCAGCCATGCATCCCCTCGCGCTGCTACGCCGCTTGGGATTCGGGGTGATTTTTTATAGAGGTTTTCTTCCTCGCAGCCCGGGCGGTTAAGCCAAGGCTCTCGGTCCCAGTTCCCGGCCGCTAGACGTGATCAACGACACCGGGTCCGGGATTACGAGATAACCTAACCTAACCTAACCTAACCTAACCTAACCTAACCTAACCTAACCTAACCTAACCTAACCTAACCTAACCTAACCTAACCTAACCTAACCTAACCTAACCTAACCTAACCTAACCTAACCTAACCTAACCTAACCTAACCTAACCTAACCTAACCTAACCTAACCTAACCTAACCTAACCTAACCTAACCTAACCTAACCTAACCTAACCTAACCTAACCTAACCTAACCTAACCTAACCTAACCTAACCTAACCTAACCTAACCTAACCTAACCTAACCTAACCTAACCTAACCTAACCTAACCTAACCTAACCTAACCTAACCTAACCTAACCTAACCTAACCTAACCTAACCTAACCTAACCTAACCTAACCTAACCTAACCTAACCTAACCTAACCTAACCTAACCTAACCTAACCTAACCTAACCTAACCTAACCTAACCTAACCTAACCTAACCTAACCTAACCTAACCTAACCTAACCTAACCTAACCAGTCTGGCGCGTGAGCTCGCCGCGTACGCATCGTTTCCGCGTCGCTCCGCACCAAAAAATTCCTAAGTTCGGCTCCTTAAGTGATAAAAATGCGGAAAAAACACCTAAAGTTGCGCGCTAGCGCAAGCTGTATGGTGGTGTTTTTGAAATTCGGATAGATGGAAAACTCGAATTTTCACAGCTAAAACAGTGTTTTTCTCCATATAAAGACTCATAAAAACTTTAAAATTTTCAAGTGAAAAACTTTAAAAATTCGGAAAAGGACCTAAATATTAACTTATGTGACTGTGCGATATACCGTTGGATTCGTAACAACATCCCCTATACAGTGAGGTACTTTCGGTGGTGATCAAACATAGACTCAGTGCGTTACACCCGGTTTTCACTGCAAAAACGGGTAAAATTGCAAATTTTTAAACTTTAAGTGCGTGCGCCACGAGATTAAGATCGACGACCCCCAAATTTTATTTGACAATTAAATAATAGACAGTGCCCTCTGCAACATACCAAAATTCCAGATTTTTTGGAATTAGTTTAGTGCCCATTTTGGAACTTTTAGTGTCGTGACCACGTGGCAGGAACTCCCGCTCGTTTCCAGGATACGAGTGGTACACATAAGTGACATACACCCCCGGATTCGCCTTCACCTGGACTTGAAAAATCTAGAAAAACATTTTCAATTTTCGTGAAAATTTACGGAAAACCAACTGGTATTCGGTTTTACCTTATTGGACACAAAATTGTGAGTACTATATACAAAAATCTAAAGTGATGACACCCAACTTTTATTAGTGAAATAGACAATAAATTCAGTGAACTTTATTATAGTGCAAGAATTAAAATTTTTTCATAAAAACTGAATTTTTAGTGAATTTTTTCGCCGAACACAGTGTTAAATTCAACTACAAGATAAGTTTGTAAAGCCGTATTTCCCAGTGTTATTCCCATATCTTTCCCATTTTCTCGTTTTCTCCAAATTTTCCTTCGTCAAACACATTTATTTATAACCCCCTTTTATATTTTATACTTTTCATCCCTTAATTCCACAGGGTGAAAATGTGAAATTCAGTTTCAAATTACGTAAGTTAAAAGTTGAGAAAATCAATTAAATTCAATAACTTCATTGTTCTTCACCCAATTTCACTGCGGTTTTCACTAAACTTATTCCCTTCATCCCCTTTACTAGAATCACTCAAAAACCACCCCCACCCCCTTTCCCCCCCATTTTCGTATTTTCTCAAAATTTTCTTTTGTTAGACATATTTAATTATAACCTCCCTCCACATCTTCTACTTTTTATCCCCCTGCTTAACAGGGTGTAATAGCTAAATTTAGTTTCATATCTCGTAACTACTAGTTAAAACTAGAAAAAATTAATTAAATTCAATAACTTAGTTGTTTTTCACTCAATTTCCCTGCGGTTTTCACTATAATTATTCATTTCGTTCCCTTTATTAGATTTATCAATAAAATACCTGTTGAAAGTTAACTTCAAAATTTTCTAAGTCCAGAATTAAAATTAGTAAAAATCAATTAAATTCAATAACTTCGTTGTTTTTCACTCGATTTCCCTGCGGTTTTCACTGTAATCATTCATTTCGCTCCCTTTATTAGATTCATTAACAAAATACCTATTGAAAATTAGCTTCAAAAATTTTCTAAGTCCAAAATTAAAATTAGGAAAAATTAATTAAATTTGATAACTCCCTTGTTTTTCATCTGTTTAAATAGCGGTTTTCGCTAGATTTATTTACATTGTCCCCTCTATCATATTCAGCAATAAAACTCACCCTGCCCTCCCCCCCCCCCCTAAAAATTTTTTCCGCTTTTCACCAAAATTTTTCGATAAATATTATTTTCATACGGTCCTTTACCGCCCTAATTAATCTCACCCTCCTGCTTCACAGGGGGAAAAAGCAAATTTTCAAATTTATTTACGTAAGCGTAAATATCAATCTTTCCATAACTTCCCCAGTTTTCAACGTATACTTGTACGGTTTTCGCTGTACGACTTTATTTGACTTCCTCTTCACATCTACCTGTTACCTACCCTTCCCCCTTCCCCCAGGCTGCTATGATGGCTCCCCCAGCGGCGAAGGAAATTAAGCCTCTGCCGTACTCTCACGAGGACGTCACAGATGACATAGTAGGCTTTAGAGGGGGCGTTGACAAATTGTGTTGCGCCATAATATCCGCAATAAATGAGGGGAAAAGTGTAACCTCAGTTAACAAAGACTTTATAGTGAGAGCTGCCAGGGAGATAAGGTTGAGTATCGACGGATACTACAACAAGCGAACCGGGGACGATGAACGATACGACCCAGAATCCGACCCCAAAGCCTATAAAAACGTCAGAGACGATATAATTAAAGGAGTTCAAGAGGAGTTCTCTAAACTCCGTGAACTCATTGAGACACAAACTACAAGTACACAGAAGCAAATAACAAGCACCTATGCCTCTATTGCCGGGCGTCAAAACCCGGCCCAGGACACCCCTGGCCCCGCTGCTGTCAAGACAACCCCGGCGATTAAACCCGCCCCTGCGACTCCACCTGTCACCAGGCCGGCCATAGTGGTCGCCTCGAAGACTCCGACTACCTCCAGAGAGGGGGTTCTTAGAAATCTTAAAGATAGTATTACATTCCGCGACACTAAATACGCTCCAGCTAAGGTATCTCCGGTCTCTAACAACAAGCTTAGAATCGAGTTCGACTCTGAGCGCGACCGTGATGACACTCTTAAGCGTATACAAAATAACGTTAACTCTAAAGTCACAGCAGAGGTGGCTAATCGACTCAAGCCTATGGCTATATTAAAAGGTATTTCAAATGATGTCGCTAGCGAGGAGCTCGTGGACATCGTTCTGAATCAAAATCCTGAACTTGGTGAATTCAACTCGACACACATTAAATTTAAATTCAAACGTGACAACCGTAACTCGTCTCTTTATAACGCCGTACTCATCACCCACCCCTCCGCCTTCCGCACCCTACTCTCCCTTGAACGTGTGCGCGTTGATTATCAACGCGTGCATGTAGAGGAATTCAGCCCCTTTTTACAGTGCCACAAGTGTCTGCAGTTCGGACACACATCTACACACTGCAAATTCGACTCAATGCGATGCGCTTATTGCGCAGAGACAGAACACACACACAAAGACTGTCAACGTAACACATCTGTCTCTGGCGACGGCTCGGTAGTTACCCGGGCCGACGCCACATACAAATGTCACAACTGCATCTCGCATAACGACAAATATAATAATAAATACCCCACAGATCATAAGGCGACATCTAATGTGTGCCCCATAGTGCGCATTATGCAGAATAAGACGAGATTGAACATAGACTACGGAACTGCGCCGGCTCCCTCGCCTAACAGAGTGGAACGGACAGTTCAGTAGTTCCTTTTGGCCGATTCTCGTCTTATTATTGCATAACTTAACTTCACACTACTTACTCTAACGAACTGCAGGCACTAACATATATAATTACATATCTTTCCATAGACGAGCTCACCCAGACCACGCTTATATATATATTTATATGTTTATATATAGGTCCCTCTGTATATTTATAATACGCAGTATATATTAATGTGTAGACTCATATATAACTATATAAACATAACTCCGTCTGTTAGTATATAATAGTATATGAACCCTTCAAATAACACTTTCATTTTTACACATGCAAATTATACATCTCACACAGCTCTCCCACTCATTAGCTTATAGATACATCAATATATTCGTCAAGTTTGGGATTCAATTCATGTATAACTGTCAGTACATAGAACTGACATATCGCCTCCATAGCGGCATCATCCTCTGCTTTGTAGAGATCTTACGAGATTTTCTCTCTGTCGAACTCGATTACTAAGCAAATTGTTAATTAAAATGTTACCTATAATGATTAGCGTGTATACATAGTCTATTATTAGGATTAATATTGTTCTTAAGTATCTAATTGTAATATTATAATGTCTATTTTCCTTATAGTTATGTAATTTGTACTGTTTTATTTATATTATTGCCTCTCGGTATTACTTTTTTACCTAAACTTATAAATACGTTAACTAGCTGATTGTTAAATTTATGCAAATAACTTGATCTTAAATTACTTTGCTATTGACTCCTATGTTATATTTTTGTACTACTAAACTTAATTATTATTTTACTTATTGGTCTAGAGTCTTTGAGCTTTATATATACCAAGTAGGTTCCTACGTGTATTAGTATGTAAGTTCATTATAATACAATATTGTTTAGACATAGTATTATTGCCTCTTGATATTACTTTGTTACATTATCTAAATATCTAAATTTAACTATTATATTATTTTCTTTGTTTAAAGTTTTTGAGCCTTATATTTATCAAGTAGGTTACCATGTGTATTAGTATGTAAGCTTATTATAAATATGATATTACTAATGATTATTATTTTAAATGCCTCTTGGTAATATTATGTTTCTATGCTACATTCTCTTAATTATTAAACTCAACTGATTAATACTTTATTTGTCTAAAGTCAATGAACCTTATATTTATCAAGTAAGGTAATCATTTGTATTAGTATGTAAGTTTATTTTAATTTGATATTATCATGGGACAAAAAAAAAAAAAAAAAAAAAAAAAAAAAAAAAAAAAAAAAAAAAAAAAAAAAAAAAAAAAATATATATTCGTCTCTAAGTTACTTCCTAATTCTCTTAATTGTATATAATCTTCTAAGAAAATAACTAATTCTTTAATAAATAAGACTCGTGACCATACGCTAAGACCAATAACTAATTAAATAAATTTCGTAATCACCAAAGACAATAGAAGAAAGCGTATACCATTAGCGCTACTTCTATTGGCTTAAATGTCTAGACTCATTAAACTCTAAAAAAAAAAAACCTAACCTAACCTAACCTAACCTAACCTAACCTAACCTAACCTAACCTAACCTAACCTAACCTAACCTAACCTAACCTAACCTAACCTAACCTAACCTAACCTAACCTAACCTAACCTAACCTAACCTAACCTAACCTAACCTAACCTAACCTAACCTAACCTAACCTAACCTAACCTAACCTAACCTAACCTAACCTAACCTAACCTAACCTAACCTAACCTAACCTAACCTAACCTAACCTAACCTAACCTAACCTAACCTAACCTAACCTAACCTAACCTAACCTAACCTAACCTAACCTAACCTAACCTAACCTAACCTAACCTAACCTAACCTAACCTAACCTAACCTAACCTAACCTAACCTAACCTAACCTAACCTAACCTAACCTAACCTAACCTAACCTAACCTAACCTAACCTAACCTAACCTAACCTAACCTAACCTAACCTAACCTAACCTAACCTAACCTAACCTAACCTAACCTAACCTAACCTAACCTAACCTAACCTAACCTAACCTAACCTAACCTAACCTAACCTAACCTAACCTAACCTAACCTAACCTAACCTAACCTAACCTAACCTAACCTAACCTAACCTAACCTAACCTAACCTAACCTAACCTAACCTAACCTAACCTAACCTAACCTAACCTAACCTAACCTAACCTAACCTAACCTAACCTAACCTAACCTAACCTAACCTAACCTAACCTAACCTAACCATAAAAGAAGCAGTTACCGCAAGCCTGCAAGGCCTGCTCGAAATCGTAGGCCAATTAAACGACTCGAGGCTCTCAACTAAAAACAACCTCGAGATCATACTAGCCAGAAGGAAGTCAGAACCAGGAAGCCAGAGCAACGCAGAAAACATGAACGAAGAGCTAAAAAGTATGCTGAAGATAGTATCTGATCAAACTGAGTTAGGTGCGTTAACAAACCAGTCTCTGATATGCGTAAGCGAAGAATTAAAGACAATAAAAACAGAATTAAAAGAGCTAAGGGAACAAAAAACGGAACCTAAAATAGCAAAGATACTTACGGAGGAACTACTGGAGGAACTAAAACACCAAACTATAATAAACGATAAAACCCAGCAGGACCTCCTAGAAATAAAAGAAGAACTTAAAGCTAAACCGCAACCAGAGACAGTATCACAACAAGAACCTACCAAACAAAAGTCCTACGCTGAAGTAACATCATCATTACCATCGAAACCAACCCT
>FR989990.1:18249365-18251865 GCA_905404265.1 Fabriciana adippe | reverse complement strand
CTAACCTAACCTAACCTAACCTAACCTAACCTAACCTAACCTAACCTAACCTAACCACCCAAAATTTTGACGAAAATTGACAATTTTTACGAACTTCAAACAGTTTTTTGCGTGCGCCGCGAGATTTAAAGCGACGACCCCCAATTTTTATTGGCGCGTTCGAAAGTACTCCCAGAGACCTATCTAACGATACCAAACACGGATTTTTTGAGTGACGAGAAGTTGGTGAAAACATCAAAAAAACAAGTTCACGAATTTTCCTCTTTTCTAAACGGGACAGGATAGGACAACCTATTATACATCCAATAAAAGAGGAGAACGAGCCCTTTCAAACGAGGTATCTCACGTTTTTGTATCTTCAACCAGTGAAAAGATATTCATCATCGTAGTTTTCAAAAAATATGGACCAACTTTAGACCTAAATAACTCAGAACGTAAATCGACGACCCCCCCCGGAAAAAATATCACCAGATAGCAGAACTCTTCAGCTTCAAGGAACAAAAAACAGAACAGAAATCGGACAGGAAATAAAGAAGTTACAGCTCAATATACACTTTTGGGGAAAAAAGTGGATATTAAAATAGAAACGTAAGATTTAATATATATTTTAGTATACAACTTGTATCATTCGGGTTTACTCTTGATTAAAAATATTAAAATTGTATCAAAATTTAAAAATTTTAGTTAAAATAATTAATTTAGTAATAGTAAAATATCTTTAAATTAGTAGTTAAAGTGAATTAAAATATTAAAATAAATTTAAAGTAAAAAATTACATATAAAAAACACGAATTAAGAGTTCAATGAACAAAAATTGTCCAACTTTTCTTTGTTATATATAGAAGGCGGAGCCTAAAAGTTGAGATTATATATCGTACCCATCACCCGGCTTCACCTATAAAATATAATTTATTCAAAATTAAAAAATTTCTTAAAAATTTTTCCGAAAACTTCAAAACTAAATATACATCTATACTTTAAAATAAATATAATATACAAATTTAAAATTAAAAATTAATAAAAAATTTTTTACACATATAAATTTAATATAATAAATTTCAACAAACCAACAAGTTGGACAATTTATGTTTTCAATATTTAAGGGGAGGAGCCTAAAAGTGTAGATTACCAAGACCGAGCTGGACTCTTAGATTTAAGTATATTTTAATTTTTAGTAGCCATAGTGAACTTTATTTCATAGATATAAGATCATAGATTAAATTTGACAAATATTAATTAAAGTTATAATACAAGGAATTTAGACGTAATATTTTGAACTTTATAGAATAGTGGCTAAAGTTCACTTTGACTAGGGTAATTGAACCCACTATAATATAAATTAACTACTGCACCATAGGTGCAAAAACTTATATTTTAATTATTCTAGATTGTTCCACGTACCCTCCCGCCCCTCTCCCTTACCCCTCATATACCCATATACACTATCTTTTCCCTAAGCAACAGTACCCCTCACCCCGCGCCCATTCCCCTCGTTGAGTAGCACACCCCTCCCCCCTCTGACATACCCCGCTCCGAGTAGCGGACTACCCTCCCTCTCTCCCAGCATACCCCTCTTTGAATAGCGTTCCTTACCCCTCACCCCTCACCCCCCACCTTTCACCCCCACCCCTTACCCCTCACCCCATACCCCGTATCACTTACCCACCCCCCCGCAACAACATCCCTACATAAAATAAAAAACTAAAATCGAACATAAACTTACCGACTTACGCTACCACTGAGCCATAGGGACATACCGACTTGACAACAGCATCTAAGCATCGTCCCAAGGACCCCCAAAGACCCCCCCGGACCCCCGACCCCCAGACCCCCAAACCCCCAACCCCCCCAGTACACCCCAAGCATTTTTAGAAAGTGCCATAAAGTCCCATAAAGTTCCGATAGGTTCCATCGTATTTCTTCTAATAACTGTCCCGCCCAATAACACTATTACGTGCTAATAATACTTGCTTTTTAGAATAATATCTTGCTTCACCATAAATATCTTTCCTATTTAATTTAATACTATCATTTCATTAACTTTTAGCTTCGCCTAACTTTTTCCCTGATCGCCCAATCGACCTGGGACCAACGATACCCCCATCACCCCCCACCCCCCGAAACACCCCCAACACCCCCAAACACCCCCAAGGCTACCCACGAGACCCCCCCCCCCCGACCCCCCGCGCACCTTTCACCCCCCCTCTACTTTAAACAGCTCTAACTCCGAAAGTACTTAACCGATTTTGATAAAATAGGAGTCCAGTGAAAGGCGCTGGAGAGCCGCATCTGTGACCCCTATAAGAAAAATTTTCACAACCCCCCTTTTGATAGAAATACCTAAAAAACCCCTTTATTAAAAAACCCACTCCTACGATTTTGACAAGAAAAATATATAAAATAGACATACTGACTACTTACCATAATCCAAATTAAAAATAAAAAATTTTCCCAAAGCAACCCCGTAAAACCCAAAAAACTTAAATTTCTGCATAACTCT
>FR989990.1:18239365-18241865 GCA_905404265.1 Fabriciana adippe | reverse complement strand
AACGCTGGGGAAACCCATCATGGGGACCTCACCGGCCGTCAATGGGTGAGGTACTGTGAGACTCCTACTCACTAAAACCCACAGCGGAACCCGTCGCCGCAGTGCAATGGGGCGTTGCGGGATCGCTTGCGCATTCACCACAACACCCCTGCGGACGGCCCGTACCTCGCGGGCCAACCTCGCCTAAATCAGGATGCCCTCGGTTCGCAGAGCATCCCGACCGCCCCGATGACGTGCAGGGGAGTCAACGAGAGACCCCCCCGCAGTAGCTCCTCTAGGGTGGCGGGAGAAGATGCGCGTACCGGCGCCTCCTCTCCCCCAGCCGACGGCGACGAAGAGGGTCTGCTAAGGCGTTAGCCTCGCGTTCCCTCTCCGCCGTCTCCTTCAGTGAGATGACGGCCTCGCTGAAGGAGACCATCGCCGACCAGGACCTCGCGTCGCGCAGCATGGCCCCGACCACGCTGCACAACGAGAGGTCTCCACCCACTACCGCCATCAGGGCATGGCGCTGGGGAGCCCAAGCGGCGCATTCCACGAGGGTGTGGTGCGAGGTGTCCTCGGTCGCACCACACTCGTGGCATACGGGCAACGGTTCCCGACGCGCAACCTGAAACAGATACCTACCAAAGCACCCGTGCCCGGTAAGCATCTGCGTCAGCCTGAACGTCAGGACTCCGTGTGGCCTCCTGACCCAGCGAGACAAGTGCGGACGAACCGCGCTCACCGTCACCAGGCCAGCCGCCGGATTCCCCAGACCTTCCCACCAGCGCCGGATCAGGGCCTCATCTGCTAGGCGCCTGATCCGAGCGACTCCCTCCCGCGCTGGACGTTCCCCACGCGCACGCTCACTCGCCCGATACTGGTACACTTCGGCGAGCACCTCCGCCTGGAGTTCCCAGGGCGGATCGCCCGCCAGAAGCGTCGCCGCCGTGAACGACACCGTACGGTACCCCCGAATAGCCCTCACCGCCAGGACCCGCTGCGCCTTGCGCAATTGGGCCCTGTTTGACGCGGAGAGGGCGTCGATCCAAACAGGAGCACCGTACAGTGCCATGGACCTCACTATGCCGGCATAAAGCCGCCGGCAAGGAGATCCAGGGCCCCCGACATTCGGCAGAAGCCTGCCGAGGGCCGAGGCGGCGCTCATCAGTCTCGGGGTGAGCTGGGCGAAATGGACACGGAACGTCCAGCGACCGTCCAGGGTCAGGCCCAAATACTTCATATGGGCCCGAACCTCCACCTCCCTCCCCTGGACGCGCAGACAGGCATTTCGGGGGGCACCCTTCCGTGGGCCATGAAAGAGGAGGGCCTCCGTTTTGGTGACAGAGACCCTCAGGCCCAACATCCCTATTCGGTCGACGACAAGGTTAGTGCCGACTGTGGCCAAGCGTGCCGCCTCTTCATATGAGTGACCCCGGGCCGTGACCAGGGTGTCATCCGCATAGGCGATGACACCCAGCCCGGGAAGAAGCGGACACCGCAGGAGCCAGTCATAACCGAGGTTCCACAGAACCGGGCCGAGAACCGCCCCCTGTGGAACCCCGCAGTCGACACGTCGCCGACCGACCACCCCATTTGCCCCCGTCCAAACGATATGCCTGTCTTGGAGGTACGCGTCCAACACCCGCCGGAGATAGAGAGGCACCTCATGATAACGAAGCGCCTCTCGTAAAGTCTCGAACGGCAGAGTGTTGAAGGCGTTGGCCACATCCAACGAGACGGCTAACAGCACGTCTCCCTCCTCCACCGCGGCCAAGGACCGAACCTTCAGGGCGTTCAGGGCGTCCACGGTCGACCGACCCGCCCTGAACCCGAACTGAGCCTCTGAAAGGCCCGGCCCCACCTCCTCCAGATGCTGAGTGACACGGGCAGCGAGAATTCTCTCGAAGAGTTTTCCCATCTCACTCAGCATCACAATTGGCCTGTATGCCGAAGGGGAGTCCAGAGGACGACCCTCCTTGGGCAGTAGGCACAATTTCCCCTCCTTCCAGATCTTCGGGAACTGTCCAACACGAAGACATGCGTTGAAGAGTTCCCGAAGATCCCCTCCCAGGTATTCCAGGGCGATGCACAGAACTCGTCCTGGAATACCATCCGGTCCCGGAGCCGTCCGCCTGGCCCGCAGTTTGTCCAGGGCCAGGTCAAATTCCCCCTCAGTGATCGGGGGGATTTCCTCCACTCCCTCGAGAGATGAGGGAGGAACCATCACTGGGGGGACATGCCCAGACGACTCCGGAAACAACCCTTCCACCAGCCGCAGGAGGACATCCGGCGGCGTGGTCTCCGTAACTGGGGCGCCATGCGCGCGGAGCTTGTTCCGCGCGCTGATGTAGGGGCGCCCCCACGGATCCCTATCAAGGCCCGCCAACAGTTCTTGACGGGCCGCCGCCTTGGCCTGGCTGATGGCGAGCTGCAGGGCCTTCTTCGCAGACCGGTAGGCCTGCCGCAGCTCGCTCTCCAATTCGGGGACCAGGCCGTTCCTCCTGCGGCACCTTACGTA